>CM076575.1:1681803099-1682105265 GCA_034641835.2 Pinus albicaulis | reverse complement strand
TAGTGTGTATCTTTTCCGGCTTCAACTCTCCATCTTCCAATACTGACCGTATGAAATGGTACTTGAGATGTATGTGTTTAGTCTGGGTAAATACGTCCCAAGTTCTTTACAAGATAGATGTAACTGGCTATCACCTATATGATTTTGCCACCATCATTACTTCTTACCCAATTCATCCATAAACCTTTGTAACAATCATTGTACTAGCCTGTGCCATGACAACATATACCCTTACATTTGTGAAAGTGCAGCAGCAACCTTTGGTCCCAAAACTAGTATGGCCCCATTCCACACATAGTAATACATACGTAGTGCTCCTCCCCCTGTTATCTCATATACTGCCATGTCATCAACACCATCCACTGTAGACAATGTTTGAACCACCAAAGCATAATGCTTTATTTGTAGTACCTCTCAAATATCTGAGAATCCATTTTACTGCCATCCAATGTTCTTTTCCTGGATTATTCATGTACCTGCTTACAACTCCCACTGCATGTGCAATATCAGGCCTTGTGCAGACCATTGCATACATTAAGCTTCCAACTGCTGATGCATATGGAACTTTAGACATATAATCCATGTCTTCTTGGGTCTTTGAGCACATCTCCTTACTAAGTTTGAAATGGCTAGCAAAAGGTGTACTAACTGGTTTTGCATTCTGCATATTAAATCTTTTCAACACCTTTTCTATGTACTCATTCTGAAACAGTGTTAATTTGCGATTTTTCCTGTCTCTAGTTATCCTCATACCAAGGATTTGTTTTGCAGCTCCCAAATCCTTCATTGCAAATGAATTTGCCAATTTTATTTTGAGCACATTTATTTCCTTCATGTTAGATCCTGCAACAAGCATGTCATCTACATACAATAACAATATAATATAGCTGCCATCATTTTGCCTTTTTAGATAAACACAATGATCAGAGTGACATCTAGTATAACCTTGTTCAGACATAAACTTGTCAAATTTTAGATACCACTGCCTTGGAGCCTATTTTAAGCCATACAAGCTCTTCTTTAACCCGCACACCAATTTTTCTTTCCCTTTTACCTCATATCCTTCTGGTTGCTGCATGTATATCTCTTCCTCCAAATCTCCATGGAGAAATGTTGTCTTTACATCTAAATGTTCAAGATGTAAATCTTCTGCTGCTACAAGACTTAAAACAGTTCTGATTGAATTCATTTTAACAACAGGAGAAAATATTTCATCAAAATCAATACCTTTCTTCTGTGCAAACCCCTTCACCACAAGTCTAGCTTTGTACCTCTGTTTTCCTCCATCTTCTTCCTTAAGCCTGTAAACCCATTTATTCTGCAATGTAGTTTTACCTGCAGGCAACCTGACTAAGTCCCAAGTCTGGTTATGCATTAAGGAGTCCATCTCTTCTTCCATGGCTAGCTCCCACTTCTTCCTGCTTTCAACCTGCATTGCTTCTTCATAACATTCGAGTTCACCAGAATCAGTCAACAATAAATAATATAATGAAGGAGAGTATCGTTCAGGAGGTCTACTTATCCTGGTAGATATTCTAACACCACTTTCAGGTGTTTGAGGTGCTTGTTGCTGTTGTGGTGGTTACTGCTATTGTGGTTGTTGATTATTATTATTTTTCAGGAACCTTTACTTTTTCAGTTATCTCATCAAGAACTGTGTATTCCTTGCTTTATTTTTCCCATTTCTTTTCCTGCAACTGATTCTTATACAAGACCTTTTCATTGAATATTACATCTCTGCTCCTAATGATTTTGTGATTTTCATAATCATATAAGCGATAACCAAAATCATTAACACCATATCCAATAAAAGTACATTTCTTTGATTTTGCCTCAAGCTTTGTTCTATTTTCTTTATTAATATGGACAAAGGCCTCACAACCAAAAGGCTTTAAAAAAGAGTAGTTTACCTTTTTACCTGTCCATTCTTCCTCTGGAATACCACCATCCAAGGAACTTGAAGGCCCTCTGTTTATTAGATAAACAACAGTATCTACAACATCTGCCCAAAATTGTAAAGGCAATCCTGCATGCAATCTCATGCACCTTGCACGCTCCATGATTTTTCTATTCATCCTTTCTGACACACCATTTTCTTGTGGTGTTCTTGGAACTGTCTGCTCTCTACGAATTCCATGCTCTGAACAGTACCTATCAAACTCTTTGCTGCAATACTCACCTCCATTGTCTAATCTGAGACACTTCAACTTATTTCCTGTCTCAATGTCAACCAAAGCTTTCTATTTCTTGAAAGTATCAAATACATCAGATTTATTCTGAATACAATAAATCCATGTTTTTCTAGTTACATCATCAATAAAAGTAACATAATAACGAGAGCCACCGAGAGATGATACCTGAGCAGGTCCCAATACATCTGTATGCACAAGCTCCAATTTTTCGCTCTTCTTTTCTTTCCCAACTCTGAGAAATATGACTCTCTTTTGTTTCTCAGTAATTCTCACAGAAATCCAAATCAACATTCTTCAAACTCGGCAACAAATTTATTGTGTGAAGAATCTTCATCCCCTTATCAGTCATGTGTCTGAGCCTATGATGCCACAATGCCGCATCTTCTCCTTTGGAAGTTAAAGCATTAACAGATTTATAAATACCATTGCATAAATACAATGTACAAACCTTTTCGCCTTTTGCTATTACCAAGGCTCCTTTGGTGACCTTCCAAGTTTTATCTGTTAAAGTTGTCACACAACCTTCACCGCCTAACTGCCTTGTTGAAATCTTATTTTTCTTCAGATCTGGAACATGCATTACCTCCTTTAATAGCCATTGGTTTCCGTTCTTTTGTTTTACAAGAACTTTACCCATTCCAACAATTTTACAGGGTTTATCATCACCCAAACGGACTTGTCCAAAATCTCCTTGAACATAGTTATGAAAATATTTCTTATCGAGTGTGGCATGGAATGACTGATCTAGACTTGGATCTGCCTTTCCTTGATTTACTGCGATATCCCGAGCTCTTTCCTCTTTCCATTCTTCTTCCCCTAGACTCTGCACTCAAAGCATTACCTGATGTCTCACCGAAGCTTTTCCGTCGCATTTCCTCGCTAAGGATAGCACCAATAACATCATCAAACTTTAAAGTACTAGATCCAGAGACAGAGTTACTAATGGCCATTACTAAACCATTCCAACTCTCTGGCAATGAGCACAAGAATAACAGAGCTCTAACTTCATCATCAAATTTTACCCCTACAGAACTTAACTGACTAGTAACTGTATTAAATTCATTTAAATGGTTTGCAACAGATCCACCTTCCGACATCTTCATATTAAATAATCGTTTCATAAAAAATACCTTGTTTGAGGCCGAGGGTTTTTCATATAGTTTCTCCAACATCTGCATCAAACCCTCTGTTGTTGTTTCCTTCGAAATATTGAAGGCGACTGACGCCGCAAGACACAACCGTACTATTCTGAGTGCCTTTCTATCGAGAGTGTTCCATTCCGCGTCTGTCATGGTCGTCGGCTTCTTTGTTTTTCTGCTCAATGGTAGGTATAGATCTTTCTGATACAGATAATCTTCCATTTGAATCTTCCACAGCGGGAAGTTTTGGCCGTTAAATTTCTCGACCCTAAACTTACCATTGTCCGCCATTGCTCCCACTCGAACCAGGAACCCTTCTTTCCTGCGAGTTTATCAGCCAAATATACCTTCGGCTTTGATACCAGTTGTTAGAAAATTATATATTATGGAGCAATGCAACACATAAAATATGCGGAAAATAAAAGCACACAAAACACATAAAACTAGAGAGACACAGATATACGTGGTTCACCCAGTTTGGGCTACGTCCACCCCGAACAGCCAGTCCTTCCTTTCTCTTATCCAGGAAAAATGAAGAGACAAAACCTACAACAGATCCGCTGTAATATCCTCTGTTCTCTCTCACAGTCTCCCTCTTTGTTTCTCGCTCCGAGAATATACATACAATGCACAGCCGCAATACAATGCCCTCATAAAAGTGAGGGGTTTCCTTCTAGGGCAAAAAACCCTAATCTAAACATAACTTCTACCGTCAGATCATTTGCCTAATGAACGGCCCAGATTGACTAGAAATTACTATACTTTTACAAGGCAATTTTACATCTGAGTGGAGCCATGGGGGGCCGGCCCTGAAAAGCACAATAGGGGGTTTCAAAAGCGTCGTCGTCTCCCCGGACCCCCCACGCAAATGACACCACGGCGGCGTTACCGCCCCTTTTAAGGTACAGGGGTCCAATGCTGTGATACAAAGTAAACAAGATAATCAGGCTCCACACCCAACATTAACAAAAATGGTTGTCACATAGTTGATCCAAAACCTATAAGAATTAGCTTTATTTATGTTTGATATCCCAAGTAGGAGTTAAAAGAAAGAAAATGTGTCAAGTTCTAGAAGGAGCAAGAATATCCCTACTTCCAATGTGCATGAACTCAGAAGACATTGTTTCTTAAACATATATAACAACATTAAAATTTCATAACATTCATCATCATATATAACATTTAATGGTTCTTTGAATCCTAAATGATGATCCCTAACTTTGAAATCCTCAAAAGTTTCTTCTTTCAATCCTCACATGAAGGTTTTGACAATTGTTTCAAAAGAAAAAGTTTTTTAAAGACATACAAAGTGTAGTGTAGATTCATTCTTACACAGAAAGGAGTGTATTATTGCATATAACTATAATGCTCCATGGAAGACCCATGTGGTTAATAAATATTAAATTCATAACTACTAAATTCAAAAGAAATAAAGTAGCATGCAAGTATTGATGATATGCTAGAAATGTTTACAATGTTAATCTTCTTGGATTATGGAAATCTAATGTCGATTAAATTCATAATGTTAATCTAACTAACCATTACAAGTAGAGTGATTTCTTATATTTTACTTTGAAATTTTGCACACAAACATATGCTCACACAGTATAATTAGGAAAGAAGTACGTAGCCCATCATCCACACATCATTTCTTTTCTTGCAAGGAAAAAACAACATAGTTTAATTAAGGGAATTGTAGATGATCACCACATATCCTCATAAATTCACACTTTGTATGCTCACAATTTCACTTGCACACACATTCACCCCACACACTAAGCTCACTTAAACTTTGTATAAAGGATATCCTCTTTCCAGAATATTTACACCTAATTTATTTGAGCTTATATTTTGTTGCACACCCTAAGTGAAGAAAATCATTTCCAAAAAAAATCCTAACCTGAACACACTAAATTCCCCACAGGAGCCACGAGATAATTTGTAGTTCAGTCTAGGACCATGGCGATAGGAAACACATAAGTCGTCATGGTTATTTTTCATATTGAAACATAGAAAGTTATCTTTTAGGGAGCTTTAAATCTTAAATCATTTAGTGAAAAATCCAGTACATGGAGAGAAACCTGTGAAGGGGTAAGGCCTAGTGTAGATTATCACGAACCTTCATCTTGTCTCCTGACACGTGGTAGGGGTTCTAGGTCAAAAATTGACAACCAAAAGCTTAGATTCATCCATTCCCACTGGACACAAGTAACTTAGTGGCTAAATCTTAGGTCATCTTTCCTTATAGGTTGAGGTGCACAAGCACTTAGACTTGAGGTTATCTTGGTTAGGCTAATGGAAGCATCACCATCTCTTTTGGGACATAGCCATAGTACGCTTGGCCATTATAACCCTCTCCATACCTTGGTTGGTTTTTTGGTTGCTAAAAGCGTCGCTAATGAAATTTATGACGTGACCCAAATACTTATTCTAAAATATTCACAAGGCCCAATTACTGCTTGAGCGAAAGGACATTAGGTATTTTTAGTAATTTTTCTCATATGCAAAACCTCAGATAAACCTTTTCTGTTGATTTTTTCACATGTTAGAATTACAAGGAAAATTAGCCATTTATTTTTTACTTTGTCTTATATTTATGATTCATTCGGTTTTACTAAAGAAAATGTATGTGGTTAGGTGTGCTTACAAATGCAACTATCTCAGGTGTTGTTGATTTCTTTTATTTCTTTCCAATTGATTTCTTTCTCAGAATAGAATGCTTATCATTATTTACATGTTTCATAGGGATTATATCATCTTCAAGTGCACCTTACATACAATTCACATCATCATGAAATTTATTTTACCTTTCATACATGCTAAATACTTTTACCATTCATCATATTCTGAACCACCCTTTTTGTTGACATAGGGACCGATACTTTTACTGATTTTCCCTCTTCTTTGACCCATCTTTCCATGAGATTGAAACCCTTTTATTTTCATGTTTCAACTTAGAAACCTTGGTCAGTGTGATTAGAACCCTAGGGGTTCCAAATTTATTTTTGTTAGTCAAGAGGATGAATGCTTTTACCTTTAATCATATTATGAATCACCTTTGTTGTTGACACAAGGACCGATACCTTTATTGGTGCGCTCTTCTTCAACCCATATTTCCCTGAGCTCAAAACCCTTTTATTTTCATGTTTCAACTTATAACCCTTGGTCCATGTCAAATTATGCTACTTAACTACCAAGTCTCAATTTTTTTTTTCATTTAACTTTTCCCTAGGGTTTGTGACAAGAAAGCTAAGGTTTCCAAATTGATTTTGTTGAGTGAGGAGGAATTCTTTTAACTTTCATCATATTCCCAATCACCCTTTTTTTTAACATAAGGATCGATACCTTTATTGATGCACTCTTCTTAGAACCATATTTCCTTGGGCTCGAAACCATTTTATTTTCATGTTTCAACTTATGACCCTTGGTCCATGTTAACTTCTGCTACCTAGTTTCCAAATACCAACTTGTTTTTAATTTAATTGTTCCCTAGGGTTTGTGACTAGAAACCTAGGGTTTCCAAACTGATTTTTATTGATTTATGATGAATTATTTTACCTTTCATCATATGGTGAATCACCATTTTTGTCGACCCAAGGACCGATACTTTTACTAACCTACACTCTTCTTCGACACATATTTCCCTGAGCTCAAAACCCTTTTATTTACATGTTTAGGATTAGAACCCTTGATCCATGTCAAATTTTGATACCTAGCTTCCAAGTCTCAACTTATTTTTTAATTTAACCTTTCCCTAGGGTCAGTGGATAGAACCTTATGGTTTCCAAATTGATTTTTATTGACTGAGGAGGAATGAGTTTACCTTTCTTCATATTCTGAATCACCGTTTTTATTGACACATGGACTGCTACTTTTTTCGGTGTGCTCTTCTTCAACCCATCTTTTCCCGAGATTGAAACTATTTTATTTTCATGTTTCAACTTAGAACCCTTGGTCCATGTAAACTTATGCTACCTAGCTAAATAATATAAAATCATATCATGACCTTCAACATATGGTGATTTATTAAATAAATATGTTTATATTTACTATTCAATTGCCTTATGATGACGATTCACTTGAATTACAAGTATAGTTTGTATCCCACTATGCATGGATGGAAATTGAAAAACCACATGAGGGATAATATGTGTCCCATAAGGCTAATCAATCAGATGATGATCGATATGTGCTCTATGGATCTAATCAACCACTAGAGGAACATGTGCCCTATCAAGCTAATACATTGTCACTAAGGGAACAACATGTGCCATGTCAAGATAATCAATCACTAGAGGAAGAAAATTTACCCTATCAAGATGATCGACCATTGCAAGAACGAATTGTTTCCTCTCAAGTTGACATGATAATAAGGAGTTACAGTGGTTTTGAAAGGGGTGGACCGTTTGTAGAAAATTTTGATGCAAGAAAAATAGAAGACCTTGGGGAGCCTATTGATGCTCGTGCTATTAGATACCATGTCAATAACATCATTCAACAACCTTTTGATAAACATTCAGTTGTTTCACACGAATAGATACTTCATGGGTTGATAAAACATAAGAAACTAAAACATGCCACAAATATTTTGGGTGTCCAAGATGCTAAAATTAAGAAGACACATATGAATGTCACTGAAAATATATCAAATGCATTCACTATGTTTGGAAAATTAAGAAAACCCGATGTTTTAGTTGCGCACAAGGAAATTACAACTGTTATTGCTACACCAAGTGCATCAAGATAATAAAAGTTGGCAACAATGTCAAAATTTCTCCATGTCTCGAGAAAAACATTGCACAAGCATACCCAATTCAGGGTTCAAGTGAATGAAAATGTTGAATATGCTTATTGGGATCTTATCACGAGGCAACCCTACCAAGACATGTTTGCAACAGGAATCGTATCATTAGTGGTAGAGTTTTGGGAGATCCATTACCGTGCCATTCAGATAGAAATCATTTCATACGAAATCTCATATCTAAAGGTGACTATGTGGAACATGCTAAGAACATTGTAGAAATGAGAGAAGTTGCACGGTTCGAGGAATTTTAGGAAATAAATCAGCATGTCAAGATATTCATAAGGATCTTTTAGAAATTGAAGCCATGGTCTATTCAGCCTAATACAATCCGTGACACATGTTATTTTCGATATCATGTGGAATTTCAACTTCATTATAACACTTTCTGAGAATTTTACAAGAAGAATTATCACGACGACCCTCCTCCTCCTACAGTGCGTGATTTTGTTTCATCAATATTGTGAAAAAGGGAGCCTGAAGAGTTGTATTACAAGAAAATATGTATAGGTGGGAGAAGATGCATTGAATGCGGTGATTTGGCATTGTTCCATACGAACTTTTTTATTGATCCAAACCAATCTGGCATGTCATATGTCACCATCACATGGAAGCATTATGAGTATGTCCTGGGAAATAAACCATATTATTCAACTTTAGCGCCTAAGAGGATCAACTATGTTAAGGATGAGATTCCTATTTCATAATTCATGGGGGTGTTTCAAAACTAGATCTATAAATATATCAAGCACTCGCATAGGCCCACGTTGCAAGTGCCTAAATATGACAACAAATTTTTTTATTTTGCAAAATTTTACTTCTTGAATGTTCTTAATTGAAGGTATTAAGATAAGGAATTGATTGAACTACTTGGATAGGCAAGTAAATTTAGGAAAGTGCATAAAATTATAGAAACATATCATTAATTGTTTAAATTAACATATATTGATTGCACTAAAAAAAACTTTCTACAAATTCAATATTAAATTGATGTACATGATATATTTTAGTTCATTTTAAGTATCAAAGTGATTTATATCATAGAAATATTGTAATTATTTCCTTAGTCTATGAAACTAGAATTCAAAATTTTTATTTCGTAAAATTTTACTTCTTGAATGTTCTTAATTCAATGTCTTAAGTTAAGGAATTGATTGAAATATTTAATAGCCAACTAAATTTAGGAAAGTTCAGTAAATTATATAAATTATCTAAAAACATACCATTAATTTTTTTTTGGTATATTAAATTCCAATACATATGACTTATATAATGTGTGATGAATAAGCTCTTGTATATGACATGAAAAGAAATAAAATTTAATAAAACTTATTGGTTGAATATTACTAGTTGAAGAGATATTTTAAAATTGAATTTAAAATGTATTTCAATCCTATTTTTGTTTTTTAATTGAAACATGAACGCATATTTTATTTCATTTTAAGTATAAAAATGACTTGCATCATAGTCTAAGTTTGTACTTATTTTCTTAGTTTATTTCCTCACAAGTCAAAATTGTTATCTTGTTAGCTATGTATGATAATGAACTATCCATATAAAAATATATTAAAAAATACATTATACACATGAACATCCACAAAATGAAATAACAAGCATCCATAAACTAAAATATTGTTCATGCATCCATAAACTGTCCATCTATGAAAATATAAAAAAAATATCCCAACATGTTACTCAGTTGAGCGCAAATGGAAGTTAGGTGGGATGGGGGTTTGATCAATCTGGGTTTGGTGCTCCCTTTCCTGTGGCTCAATGGCTCCATACCTAGCATCCCACTCATTTTTCCATATAATTGCAACATTGATACCCCTATGAATCTGGGTGTGTGTACACAATGGGACAAATTGTAATTAGTTTGCGAATTAATTGGCATGAATACATGTAACTTAAATAAAGAAAATTTTGAAATCTCAAGAATAAAAAAATTCACCTCAATTATTAGTCCAAGAGTGTTATGAGGTGGATTTGGAGGTGGAGGAGGCGGAGCCGTGGAAACATGAATTGGAGGAGGTGGCTCTATCTAGTCAACTGCCCCCTCATCTGACCTCAAAAGCTCACCTATGTAGCTGGGTTGTGCATGCATGTTATCATGAAGTTATTAATATAAATGCAATATGATACAAATTTATTAATATAAATAATGTATAATTTTACGATAAGATTCAAAAGTTTCATATATGCATGTACTTGGTTTATGTCATGTGGGTCATGCACCCTCCAAGTGTCATGGATGGTATCATGACATGTACGTGCATATGACCAAAGTTGGTCATGCCATAGACTCTCGAGATATGAAACATCATGTAATGAAATTGGTGGCCCACGAGGCAACTAAGGTGGTCTACTCATATCTCCACGCAATGAGACATGTGAAATGATCAATGTCCTCTACATGTTATCTGCAATGGTATGCCTAGTCTCAACACCAAGCTGTGATGTCTTCTCTAGCTTCGTCTTCAATACCACACTCTGAGATGATCATGGAAACAATCTTAGAGGTGGTGCTACATGTGTAGGGTCCCTACAAGCCCCGACACATTCATAACTACATCCCAAGTTGTGTCCATAAAACTTAGATCTAGTGCTGGTGTAATCCGAACTCATATGTAGCACAAAATACACATATATATGATTTGCAAAGTAAATGGGGACCTGGTTATGGTAGGGGAACTGGACCCAAGCTCCAATGAATCAATCATAAATAGAAAGGGTCGTATCAACATTCTTAAAATATTTTAGCGCAATCGGACCAAAATGTCTATCACGATAATTCAGAGGGATTTCAAAATACTCCCCATGAATATCAATGTTCTTGGTGGCGTATTTCACCACCTTCCAAATATGTGGGCCTCTAACCTCTAGCCTCCTAATCCTATGTATGGAATATAGGAGGTGGCTTTAAGAGCACCCTCTAGTATGTCTCGATAAACCTGTTGATGCTATCCAACATCAAAGACAAACTATGCTTAGTAGACAAACTACAAAATATTTTATCCAACTCTCATATGATCTATGTATACTGGGCACTAACATCCTCAACTGTGATACTGGATATAGCGCTGTTCCATGGAGGGATTGACACTGCACTTTAATCCTCGTCTTCACCCAGTTGAGGGTTTAAAATTAATAAACATAATTTAATATATGTTGGGTGTGGGAATCACAGTTAAGCAAACTCCTTTCTACACTTAATTGTCAACCCATGGGTTCATAAACTTAGAGACGAAGCACAGGAAATGCCAAAAGTGGTATGAAATTTTTCTATCTATTGCTACTTCTTAAATCAAGATCTCGTAAAATTGAAAAGAAATATCACACAACAATTTACACCAAAGAATTTCTAGTGTCGGAATGTGAAAGAAAGTACTTTGCAAGGAAACCAGATAAAGGAACTTTTAGACTGTTATAAACAATCTAGATTGTTGAAATAAAATTCTATGTTTATCTCCAGTATGGGTGTTGGAAGGTTCACAAGTGGGCCCTTGGAAAGACGCAGAATGTAAACAACATGGTGTAGCTCCTTGTATTAATTTTGAATCAGCGAAAACACATCATAAGTATGGATCCAGGCCAGAACAAGGGCGACAACACAAAATTACAATTTTTCCAGAGTTACAATAGCATGGCTATCATTCTCTAATTTCCTATCTGAAATATATATTTATACAATCCTTTCGGCCTATGGCCATAACGAGATTACGTACATTGTTCTAATTCCAACCTCTTGGTTGAAACAAAATAACAACCATCATTACAAAATAAGCCTGCGGCTATAACAAAAAGCTAATATAATCGTTGGTCGATGACCCAATCTTCGATCATATCCCTGACTATCCTCCGCTCTGAATTCGACTCAAGATGACCGCAACTGAACTGGACGAGTTGGAACGAGATGCCCACATTAGGTAGCGAGTTTTCGCGGAAGTGTAAGAGCTGTCAGCTGCCAATGGTATAGGAATTTGCCTGCACTAGACCATGCTAATATGATGATTAATACATTTTATGATCAAAATACTTTAGGAAGGAAATATTTGTTGCAAGAATATAAAATACATAAAATCTATTAAAAATTATTAATTAAGTACTTAATAAACCTTAAGTATGAATATAAAACTAGTGCAGGGATATGACACGATTCTTGGACTAGTGTAGGTATAAGGAAGTTTATGAGGATGAAACAAAGGTTTATGCTTATGGCTTAAAAGTAGGAAAGGGTTAAAAATGAGGAATTTTATCCTACCAACATCCTCCCATCCCTAAGCTATTGTGTGTCCTCACACAACCTTTACCTGCTGCAAAAATTCAAAAATAAGGAGTCTTCCTTTAATCCTGGACTTGTATACTAAACCCTGCTTTCACTGCCTTCATTCTCTTACCTTGAGCCTTTTGAGGCCCGAAACTTCCATACCCTGACTTGTCATTTTTTCTCTTTGAATTCTTCTATCAATTCCGTTTTGCCTTGCTTCTACAATGTATCCTACTCTTCATGGCTTGGTTCAATGCTTCCAAGTCATGAACTTGATGCTCGAGCTCTTCTATCTGATTGTTCAGATAGAGGGTATTTTTATCTGTTTCCAACTCGTATGGTGCAAGCATCTTCTCTACAACTGACTCTAAACATGTACCATCATCGCCAAGGTTAATGTTATCCTGGACATCCAATTTCTATATTTCAATTTCATCCGGGGTTTCAGCGCCCAGAAATTCGAAATCACCAAGGGTATCAGTATTTTCCATGTCCATCTCACTAGGGGATTCAATACCCTATGAATTTATTTCATCAGGGGTTTCAGTACCCTATACTTCAAAATTATCAAGGGTTTCAATATGTTGTGCCTCTTCTTCTATACCCTCTGTCAAGTCTCTGCTTGCACTCAATGTCACTTTTCTTTTATTTAATGTACGAAGGAAGGTTGAAAATGGTATGTCGTCCTCCTTCTCTGTATGACCTTCATTATCCTCAATATGATCCACTGCCTCTACAAGAACTAAGAGATTATGATCTCCAGGTGAACCCGGTGGTGACTCAGCCAACAAAATCAGGGAGCTGGACTAGTTATGACTTGCCCTCAAAGAGGCAGTCCCTCTCTTGGCCGAGTTCTTGGTCATTATTCTTACCGAGGACGAAGTTTATTTGACAAGTTGATGTTCTTCTTGCACTGAATTTTTTTTTTTTTTTTTGGTAGGGCGCAGATTCAGGGCTTCTGTTGTTATTTTCTTTCCTGCTCTCTTTTTCTTGGACGATTTCTCTATTCTTCATCCCTGGAATTCCTTCAAAAATGCCTCCAAGTCATTCATTTGACCTCCATCTACTTCTTAACCAGAATCATGATCAGTCCATGATGGTACAGTTTGCATGCGACCTGACTCACCTCCCCTATCTGAACACCTTTTGCCATTTTTTCCAAGCTTCGGAGCAAGAAATAGGGAAAATTGATGAGTTTCCCTGACTCAAAGTGCAATGACAAATTAATATGGTATAGGAATTTTAATGAATAACATCCCTCATAGGTAAGAAACTTTGTAATATATACAATAGGTCTCACCATCTCCCAAGTATGGTGTTGGAACAGGGTCCCCTAAAAGCTATGAATTTTGTACAAAGTTTTATATTTTTGGTCTTAATTAGTCTAACGTAGGGGTTTTGGCATGGGTCAAAGCCCATTATGCATTGTAATGGGTCAAGGGTAGACCAAGAGTCTGCAAACCATGGTATGCGGACCATTGGAAGCGTAGGCTAAGTCGATATAAATAAATGAACATTTTTGAGTCTTAAGGTAGGAAAGAATTAGGTTTGATGCTAAGTGTAAATTGTTAGATCTGTTGGTCGTTTGGGTAAGGACTCCTATTGGCTGTGTGCATGGAGATCCTCAAACCTGCTATGTGCGGACCCTGTTGACTGTGTGTGCAGGCTGTGTCAGATTGTATTGGGTTTTGGATGCTAATATATGTGGATATGGTTAAAGTATCACTGTGTTATCTGATTTGATGTATTACTATTGATGCGAACTGTTGGGATCTGTTACAACTACGAATACTGTTGTGTTATTTGTTTATGCTGCGAATATGTCTGTGTTATGGTATAACAATAATCTGTTGATGATGCGTTATGATAATGTGTGCTGATAACTGTTGATACGCATGTGGATGTGGAGTTATTAACTAGATTTGTGCATGATAATAACTCTGTATACTGCGATTATACTGTTAACAACCCTGTGAATAGATTTGTCTGGTGAGAACCTAATAGGCTGTGAACGTGGATCAGCTTGACTTACCTACTCTCTCTCTTAGGGTGCGGAAACCTGGTTCCAACACCCACCCATACTGCTTCGGTGAGACTTTTGCTTGCGCAAGCAGGTCACTGCCAGGGTAGTAGTATAGGGGTTTTTTGGCAAACCTTAACCTCTGAACCTAGGTCAGGACCCCCTGAGCCAACAAATGGTTCTGTTGCCAGGAACGAGAGCATTTTGAGAGAGGGATCGGGTAATGCCAAGAAAACATTCGAGACCTGAGAAGAAACAAATTGAAGAATGGTTTGAAAAATAGGTTTAGGAATTTGCGGTGAAAGAGAATCGCAGTGTAAAGTTGACAGTAGAGAAGTGGAAGAATAAGTACATTTTCATAGAGATCTATGAAATTTTCTTTCTCACATTCGCAACCAAGCTCCAGGAGTGGCTAACAAGGCTCATAGATTTTTAGACGTGTTGGAAGGATGAACAGATCATGCAGTGGACTCTAGAGTTGATCTAGCAGTTGGAAAGGACTGATAATACCATCACTCGAACAATAGATCACTGGGTGGATAGTGTGCTGGGAGGATTTGTGATGGAATTTTCAATTGATCAATTCGTGTCCTATTCGAAGGCAGAACAAAGGTTCTTCAAGGGATTCCGGGGTAAGTTTCTAAAAACCTTGCCATTACTGATTAAGATATTATTGTGCGAAAAAATCATTATGTGTAGCCATAAAAAGTGAATGAGATCCGATCAGAGCGAGGGTACAACACGAAGTGGTAAATACTACAAAAATAATCAAGAAGGAGATATATTTGTCTACAGCCCAGTAAGGGATTCAACTACACATAGCCCTCCAACTAAACCACCTTCAAGCCAACATAGGTGTAAGAACTCACCAGTACCTCCACCTCCATCATAGGACGAAATAGCCTCACACATGAAGCTACCTACCTTCAAGGGCGTAGGGGATGAAGATATGGATCGGTTCTGGTTTGTCGCAGAGTCGGTATGGACTGCGCAAAATGTGGCCAACAATGCTGTGAAAAGGGTGCAGCTTTCCCTTGGCTTTGAAGGAAGAGCCCTGGATTGGTATATGGGATACATAGCTCAGCATGCAAATGTGACCATTCCAGAGCTTAAGAAAGTCCTAAAACAACAGTTTTGGAAGCCTAAATCCTACTCGCAGATAGTGAATGACCTAAAATATTTTAAACAAGGGCCCTTTGTGTCTGTATGGGAGGCTCACCAACAGCTGCAGAAGGTAATCAGGGAAGGGGAGTTTCTGTAAGATGACAGATAGCACAAGGAATGGTTCATTGCTATGCTATTACCTTACCTGCGCATCCCTATGGGTCAGCAAGCCATTGAATCGCAGGAAAAAGCCTTGGAGATTGATATGAAGTTGGAAGTTGCACCAAGAGATGATACCCAGTTGGGAGTACAAAAAATCCAAGGGCAGCTGGAGGCGATGCACATGGAGATCCAGAACCTGTGAAAGGACCGAGGGAAAGAAGCTAGTCCAGACGTATGGTGCATCCGATGTAGGGTATCTAGGCATACCAAGGATCAGTGCCCACTGCTGGCAGATTACCTACAGGTGGGGGGACCTAGCCCGTTGCGCCCAGGACTAAGTGGACCAGCATTATGGTGTGATGATTGTCGCATAGCTGGCCTGCATGATACTGACCACTGCCCCCGTCTCGGTGTGTATGTCCCATAACTGAAGCAACAAATGGTGCAGGTTTTTTCGATCATTAGGACATGCTGAGTAGAAATTATGAACTTATGACCTAATGATAGACCGAGGAAACCTATATAGGGTACAATCATACCCTTCTTCACCAAGATCTCCCTCAGGCATAGGTGCATCTCCAGCTAGGGGTAGGGGAGGGGGCTGAGGTGGAAGCGCATGTAGGGGAAGAGGATAACTGATCAGCTATAATTGCGGAGAGGTAGGGCAATTTGCGAGGGATTTCCAAAACCCTGCAAGACAATCCTAAAGATACTGCAGACAGCTGGACCATGTGATTGAAGACTGTCCGATTCTGATAGCAAAGATGCAGGAAAAACAACATACACCTACGCAGAATGTACAAAGGGTTAAGGCAGAAGCTCGAGACGAAGGACCAAGAATTAATGTCATAACTATTGGACATTGGGTTCAACGCTCCCCATGTGTTTCGTGACATGGACTAACCGCCTCTCCTGGATCCTAAATCTGACGATTGTAGCAGAGACTAATGCCTGTGGGTTTTCGTTTAACGGAAATCATGATTCCAACAATAACACGTAGCGTTATGGCCACCAGGGGAGCTGAGGAGAAAGTTGCGGCTGAGCCTCTTATCTGAAAAGCAGCCATCAAACAAGAAGGCTTGGACTTACAGAAGGAAAAGGAAACCTTTGTCGTAGCTTGCCAAGACTTTGCTAAGGCTGAGGCATCTACTTCTCAAGCCGCAGCAAACCTCAAAGCGGATGATGAGGTCAAACCATTTTTACAAGCATGTATGAAGTTGTTGCGCAATCAACAGGCCATAGAAAACCTCCAAGCACTAATGGAAATTTTCACAAAAAGAACTAATCCACCCCTGGAAGTTAAGGATGTGCACAAACTATACAAGCATAAGAAACACACTAGTAGGGAAATGCGGCTAACAGCGCAAATTGGTGATTATGAGATGGATCAGGTTATTCTAGACCTAGGATCAGATGCGAACATACTATGCAAGAGAACTTGGTAGCGAGTGGGAGAACCCAAGTTGGAATGGTCCACTATCCAGCTGCGCATGGCGAATCAGCAGAAGATCATATTGTTGGGGAGATTATCAAAGATCGTGGTAGATATCGTAGGAGTTAAGGTACGGGCCGAATTTGAGGTCATTCAGATCGTAGAATATGTGGACCCCTATCCTGCACTCCTAGGATTGGACTGGGCCACAGATATGGGAGGTATCATCAACCTAAAGAAAAGAAGCATGGTGTTTGAAAATGAAGGTACGCGAGTGATAGTACCATTAGACCCTACAGAAGGAGAATGGTATACAGAGCTGGCGCATGAAGAAGAGGATGTGGATCATATTTATAAGTTAACTGTGTAGGACGAAGATTGGATCAATCCCACGGCCGATGAAATATTTTGTTGGGAAAGGGATAGCAAATTTTTCTTTGACTCTGACGAGGAGATGGAAAATTGGCAGAACCAGTTACATGATGTATCTGCGCTACGATGCCTTAGGATCATGAAGGACTTCAGATGCATCTCCTCAGAAGTAAGAGAACTGCCCTACTTTGATGGTTCTAGTAGTATTAAGGAGTTTTTGTGAGTGTTTGAAGTTAAGGTTCCAAGAGAGCGAAGGCTTTGGGCCCTTAATCTAGCCATGTGCGCAACACTTGCGAGGTGGTGGGACACACATAAGGGGGAGTTCCAGGATTGGGAAGAGTGTCAGGATATGATGATCTTGTGATTCGAACCTCCGGCCCACATGCCCGTAAAGACATTCCTTGGCCCAGGAGACTCGTGTGAGCACTTGTTCGCTTGGATAGAAAAATGGTGCGATTGGACCACAGAAGAATGGGTTCACCTGTTTATTCATACCTTGGGACCAATTCCAACTGCATGGTACTTAGATGTGGAGCTACATTAGCACACCTGCCACTGGGAAACATTAAAGGATGTATTTGTAGGAACATTTGGGTTAGTAGGGGGAATGGAGGTGCTTGAAAAAGTTTTGCAGGATATAGATACCTTCGTATTTAATGAATCGCACCCTTACGCAACATTTGAGGCACCAACATGGGAAACACAGATGCAGGATATTGTCAACTGCTGAAATATACCAATAGAAGACTGTGATGAAGACCCGCTCAATGTATCCATCCCTGAATCAGAAGGGGACCGTGCAGTTGCTGGACCCCCACTACAAACTATCGATGTTACGAAGCCTCTGAAGCTGCGAGAAGTCAACATAAGCACATAAGCACAACTTAAGTTGGCTAAAATTGGGGATTACTGGGATGATGATACAGTAGGAAAAGTGGCAGAATTTCTCACAAAATATCAGGACTTATTCCCGATCAAGTTTTCAAAGCTTAAAGGGATCACAGGGGACCTAGGGGTCATGTGCATCATGTTAAAACCAGATGCACGCCCCGTGAAGGAATGCCCTTATCGGCTGAATCCTAAGTATAAGCAAAAGGTTAAGGAAGAAATTGATAAAATGCTCACCGCCGGTATTATTGAACCAGTCGAGCAGTCCAATTGGGTAAGTCCGATGGTGGTTTAGGAGAAAAAAACGAAGGGGGAAATACGAATATGTGTGGACTTGAAAATTTTGAACGAAGCTTGCGTGCATGATCCCTTTCCCACACCGTTCTCAGATGAAATCCTTGATAGCATAGGAGGGCAGGAAGCATACTCATTTACTGACGGGTTTTTAGGCCACCATCAAATTAGAATTGCACCTGAAGATCACAACAAAACTACTTTTGCTACCAAATGGAGATCCTTTTAGTATACGGTCATGCCGTTTGGACTCAAGAATTCCCCTGCCATCATTTCACGAGTAGTCGTCGCAATGTTCAAGGAGTTCATCCAGAAATTTTTGGAGGTTTATTTTGATGATTGGACTGTCTTCGGCTTAGTCAAGAAGCACATTTCAAACCTACACATGATGTTGGATGCCTATAGAAAACACCAAATTTCCCTGAATATCAAAATGTGCATATTATGTGTACCCATTAGAATCTTGCTCGGACATATAGTTTGCCGCCAGGGGTTGATGGTTGACCCTGCGAAAGTCATAGTTATCATAAATCTGGCAGTACCTACAACTGAGAAACAACTGCGTTAGATCCTCGGACATACAGGCTATTACAGGAAGTTTATTCAAGGATACACATTGATCACGACACCTATGGAAAAGCTACTTAAGAAGGACGTTTCGTTTTTTTGGGATGACGAATGTCAGAAGAGCTTTGAGCTACTTAAGGAAAAGATGGTCTCTACACCTACTCTCATCTTTCCTGATTGGACGAAGGTATTCCATGTTCATGTAAACGCATTAGGAATTGCCCTGGGAGCGGTCCTCATGTAGCCTGGAGATGGAGACATTGATCACCCGGTTGCATTTGCTAGTAGGAAACTCTCTGGTGCAAAACGCAACTACTCCACCATGGAACGAGAGGGAGTGGATATGGTCTATGAATTATAGAAGTATCGACACTATCTATTAGGAGGACACTTAAAAATGTTTACAGATCATTCGACTTTGAAGTACCTGGTGAAGAAGCCTGTGTTGGGGGGGAATCTACCGATGGCTACTGCTGTTCCAGGAACACAACTTTGAGATTATTTTCAAGCCAGGGAAGTTGAATGCTGGGCTGGATCACTTGTCCCGAATTGAGAGTGGAGAAGAGCCAACCAACCTGGAAGACAGATTACCTGATGCACAACTTTTTTCTATTAAGGTAGTGGATGTGCACTTTGTTGACATCATTCCGTTCCTGACTATAGGCATGGCACTTGTAGAGTATTCGGTGCAATAAAAGAAAGAGTTGGTAATATGCGCTGCAGATTTTACCATCATCGCATGTCATCTATATAAAATGGGAGTTGATGAAGTATTGTGAAGGTACGTTTTGGAGCATGAACAACATGCTATCTTGGCGGAAGCCCACGACGACGTAGTAGGATGTCACTACGCAGGGAAAGAAACGGTGCAAAAGATCTTAAGAGCTGGATTATGGTGGCCTACCCTGCA
This sequence comes from Pinus albicaulis, assembly GCA_034641835.2. NCBI lineage: Eukaryota > Viridiplantae > Streptophyta > Pinopsida > Pinales > Pinaceae > Pinus > Pinus albicaulis. Next base: position 1,682,085,117 of record CM076575.1, on the reverse strand, counting down.
TAGTGACTCTCACGACTATTGTAAGGCCTGCGATACATGACAACGAACAGGAAGGCCATCATGAAGAGATGAGATGCCCTTTCAACCATAAAGGGCCCTGCAAGAATTTGAAAAATGGGCCATCGATTTTGTAGGACCTATCAACCCACCTGGCAAGAATACAGGTGCGCGTTACATTATCACTGCCACTGATTATGTAACCAGGTGGGCTGAAGCACAAGCAGTGAAGTATTGCACTGCGAATACCACTGCGTAATTCATCTTTGAGAAGATTCTGACCAGATTTGGATGTCTGAAGATCTTGATGAGTGATAGAGGTACACATTTTGTTAATGAAACAATACTGGCCTTGATAGAAGAATTTCAGATCCATCATGTGAAAAGCACTCCGTATCATCCCTAGGCAACAGAGCGGCCGAATCTTTTAATAAAGTCTTCGAGCATGCACTGACTAAGGTTTGTAATGTCGATCGCAACAACTGGGACGTGCACATCCCTCTGTTCTTTGGGCCTACTGAACCACCTATAAAAATTTGACAGGGAAAACACCGTTTAGGATGGTTTATGGCAAGGAGGCCATTATGCCCATGGAATATATTGTTCCTAGTCTGTGCATCGTAGCCTTTACGAATATGGCAGAGCCTGATATCATGGAGGAGCGTTTAGCATAGCTTTTGGCTTTAGAGGAAGACTGTTTCATTGCTAATTTCCGTCAGTAGGTTCAGAAGGCAAGAGATAAGGCATGGAATGATCGAGATATTCATCAAAAGACCTTTGCAGAGGGTGAATTATTCCTACTATATGATAGCTAGTTTGCGAAACACCCAGGGAAGTTCCGACAGCACTAGCTAGGGCCCTATGCAGTTAAAGAAATCAAAGATGGTGGACTTGTTCGGTTAGCCACCCTGTGCGACGATATGCTACCCAGCTATGTCAATGGAAACTAGCTCAAACTATATCGGATCAAATGACTATATGGCCGGAGTAGCTGTATGAAGTGGGGTATGCCCACCAAGGAAGGTAAGGATGGAAGTTACCATGGTCCGTGAAGAAAGCGTCCACAGGTTTGGAAGCTCAGGGGGGTGTGTCGAAGGCACAAGCATATGTTCATAATGCAGCAGGTCTACTAGGAATGCAGGGGTGTGCTAGGTGCAAAAGAGGTGCGAATACTAGCTGTTGGAATAGTAAAATTGGGTAAAAAGCAAAAGTTACCATTGAAAGGAGCGGGTGACCAACATTTAATGAGGCGATTTACGAAGATTTTTTACCGTTTACTTGATGGTAAATTCCAAGTGAGGTTTACCCAACCTTTGGTTGATCGCAAAGGCTATAAAAGGAAAAGGATAGATCGGACAAGGGTTTCGTATCGCTTGAATAGTTTTTACTTGGCGTTTTTGTCCTTGAAAGTTTGCGCTGTAAGAGTTTCTGTGCCCAATGCATCCCTTTCATGTATCAGCAGCCTACACCCTCTAACAGTAGCAACCCGGGGTTCATTTTCTGCGCTAGAATGATGACCAAAAACCCTGCTGAGTCCTCACAGAAAGTAGTCTCAACAGAGTAGGAATTTGAGGAAGTAGTGGAAGTTGAATCAGAAGCTGAAGAAGTCATACCCACACCAACTCAAGAAAAGAAGAAGGGAAAAGAAAAAGCACAAGGGTTGGGGAAACCTACTGAATGGGTTGGGGTAAAGCCACGTACTTCTCCTCGGAATGTGAAATCCCTGCGTGGGGCAGCCCCGAAAGGCTTGCATAAACCAATAAGTTGACCTTTATTTTCTCAGGAAGAGGCCTAGGTAGCCCAACCAATCAATTGGTTGCCACCCTTTGTTCGGCCCCGCAGGCCCTCCACACGCATGCCAAAGAATCTTCATGGCCTACGCACCTACTTGCAGATGCCACTGATCTCGGGAGAGGTCCCCATCATTGGCGAACACTTTGGCAAGCTTCATGAGGTGAAATTCGATGATCATGACTTGGCCAATTTGGAGGCCTTCCCTGAGTTGGCGCTCGAGTTATATCTGGAAAGAGTAGAAGAAGACGATGGGATAAATATTGTTCCCATGCACTGGGTACATAGAGTGGCAGGATCCGGGCTTTTAAACCTGCTAAGAATGCTGCATTTTAGCCACTACAATATCACGGACCGTCTGGTATGTTAGTTGCTTGCCCTGGTCCATGATGGCTGCTTATGGATCCAGGATCGAATCCCCATCGATGCTGCACTCATTCATCGGATTACTAGTCTCCCCATGGAGGGGTTGGATCCTCTGTTGCACGTTGGTAATAAGTATGAGGGGCAGATCATAGACAAGTTATGCAAAGACTACCATGTGGAGCGGAACACTCGAGGCTTCATAATCAAATCCATAAGTGACCCTGGTACGCAGTTGGGTACCATGTTGTTGGAATGAAAGATGATGCAAAAATGATAGGTGGGACTAGACCATCCCTGCATATGTGATTTAGTTGGCAGGCCAGTGCAAGAAAGGGGTCTGATTTAATTGGTCCCAATACTTATGCAACAAGTTCCTAGCGAATATCTGTGAATCCCAAGAACAGGGACGCGCATTTTGTTATTCCTTCCTGCTGCTGCTCATCGCGTTGGTCTCCTGGGAAGCACCTGAGGAATCATTCCTCCTTGAGCTCACCCAAAACATGTGCGAAGGGGCTCGATATACAAACTTGTGGGAATTTAAGGATGCGCATCGCATCGAGGACAACTAAGTATTCTGGTATTGTTTCAAAGTGGGCTCACAGCAGCTATCAACTCTCGGCCACGTCTTTCGCTAGCCATCTATGATAAGTATAAAAGCATCGCCACATTCTAGGTAACTATGCATAATGTACAAGTCAGAAGCCACAAGGATCCAGCATGGATTTCACTCACCTATATGGTTGAAGATGAAGATATTGATCGGTTGATTGCACAATGGCCCCCTTAGTGGAAGCTTCACTTCAAAACAGGCGCGAAGGGCGCTGAGGGAACGAGCACCATGAAGGTCACCCCACCAGTCGTCACTAAAGAAACGAGAGGACATGGCACAAGCACAGGGAAGGGTGCAGGATCCGCATCACATAAGGGTTCACAGCCGAGTAAAGGCACAGGGAAGGGTGCAGAAGTCGCTTCCCAGAAGGGTTCGCAGCCAGGTAGTACAAGGAAGGGTGAGGATGTAGCATCACAGAAGGGGTCGCAATAGAATATGGGTACAGAAGGGCAGGAGATAGGAGGTGCTGAATCTCCTCGTAGAACAAAGCAAACTAGTGAACCAGCTAAAGGGCCACGAAAGAAGCATCGCTCTCAACGAATAGAACACGACGAAACTATTACATTGACAGAAGGAGACCTCGAGCAAATCACAGAGGCGGTCACTTTGGTTGCTGAAGAAAAATGGATGGTTCTGGAAGAGCATCAGAAAGCCACGGTCGACACACTTAAGGCTGAGCTCCGAGCTCTGCAGCTGAAGACGGACATGCTACAAACCAATATGATTCAGGTACGAATGACCTCAGTAACTAGCAGCGCCACAATTATTACAACAGAAAATTGCCTCTGTCCCTTTCCAGGCGTAGCCCTCGCGATAAGTCCACCCGACTTGGGAGCGCAAGTCCAAGCCTGTGTAGAGGTATAGCTCAATCTATCCAAATTGCCACATGACTCATTGTAGGTTCTCCACACCTCATTTTTCGAATAAATTCAACACGGGGACCATCGAGTGCACCAGCAACTCAGTGTACCTGAGCAGAAAATTGAGAATTTTTTTTTTTAATTTTCCCAGGTACAGGCTACGTGTATCCTCACCACTTCCTAGTAGGTGGAGCTTGAACACCTCATTAGTAGGCTCTGCGTAGACATTTCTGATGACATTCCCGCTTCTTCCACCCCACAGGCCAATATTGAGGGGTTGGTCGCAGCTTTAAAAGCCTAAAAAACTGAGATCCAGGTGGTTAAAATGTAGATGGAGCAACAGATTGTGGATTTACAGGCCAAGTTGCAGCCGAAAACACCACTAGATGTAAGGGACCAGTGGGCCGTGCTGGTTACGAAGGCCACAAATGTTATCATAGGAAAAATTGCACAAGGTGCCCAGCTGCTGGAAACCGCAATGCTGCTATGGACCAAAGTGCAGCGTGATCCTCTCCTGTGTGAGATTAATCAGGCATTGCAACAGAAGGAAGAACAGTTCGAACAGATGGAAGCTATGATGCCTAATCTAATCCCTGCTCAACGGATGGCACGGTTGCGTACCAGCCACACCTTGCGAGACAAAATTGATGAATTCTGCCAGAGGAAGAAGACTGTTGGTGACCACCTCAAGCCTTGGGCTGATGAAACCCTCAAGCTCTCCCAAGACATTGATCTCGCAATAAAACAACTTAACCAGAGTTTGGAAAGTGTCACAGCGGCCACAGAGGGACCAAATTCACAAAAATTGGTAGATATACCTTAGAATTCTGCTGTGAAAAGTGAAGGAGTGCTGCCCGAACTAGTTGATGCGATCAAGCTGCTGCAAGAAAATGTGGAGAGCCCACCACCGCAATGACTCAGGACTAGTCATAAGATTGTGTTGGGGGACTGTTGGAACAATTTCCCCTAAAAGCTGTGAATTTTGTACAAAGTTGTATTTTTTGGTCTTAATTAGTCTAACGTAGGGGTTTTGGGGTGGATCAAAGCCCCGAATTCAGTGTAATGGGTCAAGGGTAGACCAAGAGTCTGCAAACCACGGTTTACAAACCATTGGAAGCGTAGGCTAAGTCGATATAAATAGATGAACATTTTTTAGTCTTAAGGTAGGAAAGAATTAGGTCTGATGATAAGTGCAAATTTTTAGATCTGTTGTTGGGTCATTTGGGTAAGGACTCCTACTGGCTGTGTGCACAGAGATCCTCAGTCCTGCTGTGTGCGGACCCTGCTAGCTGTGTGCGCAGGCTGTGTCAGATTGTATTGGGTTTTGGATGCTAATATATGTGGATATGGTTAAATTATCTTTGTGTTATCTGATTTGATGTATTACTATTGATGCGAACTGTTGGGATTTGTTACAACTATGAATATTGTTGTGTTATCTTTTTATGCTGCGAATTTGTCTGTGTTATGGTATAACAGTAATTTTTTGATGATGCGTTATGATAATGTGTGTTGATACCTGCTGATACGCACATGGATGTGGAGTTATTAACTATATCTATGCATGATAATAGCTTTGTATATTGTGATTATACTGTTGACAACCTTGCAAATAGATCTGTCTGGTGCGAACCTGATAGGTTTTGAACGTGATCAGCTTGACTTACCTATTCTCTCTCTCAGGGTGCAGAAACCTAGTTCTAGCACCCTCCCATACTGCTTCGGGTGAGACTTTGGCCTGCGCAAGCAGGTCACTGCCGAAAGGGCTAGTAGTATAGGGGTTTTTTGGCAAACCTTAACCTTTGAACTTGGGTTAGGACCCCTCGAGCCAACATATGGCACTTCATGGAAGCCCCTTCTTCCAATCGACTTTCAGCTTCCAGTCGACCATAAATCTGCGCCATATTTTCTTCTCAATTTTATTCTTTTTGAACCATTGTTCTCTCGTGGTCGATAAGCCAGTAGCATGATCTATGGATTCTTCTGTGACCTCAAATTCCAATGAGCCTACCTTGGCTCGACCTCCCTCAAACATCCTTGCAAATTCTAATGCTATAGCTGTATTGAATCCATCGAAATTTTGAGGAAATGGGAGAAATCTTGATTCTTGCAACAATGCAAGACTATTCTGATACTCAGTTCTCTGCTCTATCTCCTTCACAGATGATGGTTCATTTCTCATTGGTGCCATCACTGTTTGAATTCACCCCAATTCTCCATGGAAAAAAATATCACACTGAGGAGTTCAAGGGTTTTGTCAAGAATTTTATGACGATGGAGTCATTCGCCCACCACCTTACTAGCCTCTTCCGTCCAATCACACTCCATCATTGTTCCTTTGGGACTGATGCACACACAAATCGGTCCAGTAGATGTAGGCGATGATGATTGGAGAAGGCAGAGGTTTTAGTGATAACGCGGTGTAACGTTCATGTACGGTCAGATTATGAGGTAAGGCCATCATTGATAGGTGATGAAAAATATTTTCAAAAAGAGGTAATTAGTGTTGGGTTTCGGATGGATTCGTATTATCCCACATTTTTTTCATAATTTCACATTAGGTGTACTTTAGTACTCATTAAAAAGATAAGACTTCATGACCTAAAATATCCTCTACTTAAAATAATGTCTTCCTACATTAGTAAGTGACAAAGCAAAGTCTTAACCATAATTCAAATTATTAGATGCTATGGTCCATTGATGGGGTATTCATTCTGTCTGCAAGAAATAAAAATAAAGATAGACTTTCTAATGCACATTTTTGCACCAGGAATCCCCGCATTACGTTGATCATTCTTGCATGTATTTTCACCATCAGGTGCATGCTTGCACTGAACCTGCTTGCAATGAAATGTACCTGAACTAAAACGTGCCTGCACTGAACATGCGTTCTTGCACCAGGGATATCTATAACATCGAAGAGAAAAAGGGGCAAAGAAAAATTTAATAGAATACCATTCAATGGCTAGAAATCTTTTTGCCTAATTATACAAGGAAAGTTTTATTTTCCATTCTCTGGTGTCAAGTGTGCCTTCCGATCTTACTTACAAATTCATATCATATCCTATAATCGATCCATGAAGGAAAAAAAGAAGTGGGAAAGGGTAATTTTTAGAATGGGAAGGAATATCATGGCAGGGATTCTAGGACCACCAAGAGGGATAAATGAAAAAGGGACTTTGGGGAAAAAAATTCAGGGGGAAAAAGAGGGAAATACGAAATCGGATAGGGATAGTTTTCTTAGAAGAAAAAGGAGGGTAATTAGTTGCAATATTAGAAGAATAAAAATAACAGGAAATTATGAAATGGGAAATAGAATAAGGAAATAATTTACCTTTAAAATCTGCCCACATTGGTGCCGGAAAAAGTAAATGCAGCAGGAATTAAACATTGTCTGAATAAAAAATTCAGTGCCAGCTATCCCAAACTTGGGTAAGGGCTTGGTTCCCATTTGAACTTGCTTCTTCTCGGTGATAGCCAACACGTCTAAAAATCAAATAACATTCCCTTTTTATTGAAATTTTGATCTTCCTGCCAGCATGTTGGTTTTCAGGTTGATCCTTCTGCAATCATGTTAGTCAACTGATTTTCATAATTATAGGAAAAAAAAAAAATTATTTTTATTTTTATCATATATATATATATATATATATATATTAGGAAAAGAAAGAATCAAATTTTCAATAGGTTGGTGTTTCCACCTACCATCTCCTTCTCAGATTTCCGTTGGACTTGCTGCATAAAATATCCTTTAGTGAGGGGCTGAAAATATACCTTCAATCTATGCCCATTCACTATGAATACTAAATTCCATCCATCAATAGCTTTGATTTGTACCGCTCCATTTTCAAAAAAATTTACTACCTCATAAGGTCCCATCCAACATGTATGGAATTTCCCTTTAAAATATTTAAATATGGAATCGTAAAGGAGTACCCAATCACTTGGTTGGAACTGCCTCTTCTAGATGGACTTGTCATGCCACTTTTTGCACTGTTTTTGAACCAATATGTTCTACTAAAAAACATCCCTTAGAAATTCATCTAACTCATTTAGTTATAGGAGACGTTGTTGTTGTGCTTTAGAGAGGTCTAGTCCCAACTGGACTGCAGTCCTGAAGATCTTGATCTAGAATTTTATCAGCAAAAGGACTTGTTTCCCGTATACCGGTTTATATGGTGTATGTCTCGTGTTGTTCCTCCAAGTGGTTTGGTATGCCCACAAGTCTTCTAGTAATCTGTTAGCCCAATCATTTCTATTCATGTTCACTGTCTTTGTGAGGATGGACTAAATTACCTTGTTTGTGGACTCCACTTGACCATTTTCTTGTGGGTGATACGGTGTGGATTTCATATGCCGAATTTTGTACTGCTCCATCACACCCTATACTTGATTAGAAATAAATTGCGGACCATTTTCAAAAACAATATCTCTAGGCACATCAAATCTAGTAAATATTTCAGTAAAAAGAACATCAACAACAACTCTTTCAGTAGCAAAAGAAACAAATTTAGCCTCTACCCATTTTGTAACGAAATCTGTACAAACAAAAATGTGCTTTTTATTTGATGATGTTGGATTTATTGGTCCTATGAAATCAACAGCCCATTTTTCAAAAGGATCAATCATAACTTGAGGACATAAAGGAATTTTATTGGTTTGATTGGGTTGGCCCACCCACTGACAGCTATCACATTGATTGACATATTGTTTGGAATCCTTAAATAAGGAGGGCCAAAAATAGCCAGCTCATAAAATTTTCTATGTAGTTTGCTTATCAACGAAGTGACCTATGCAAGGTTCGTCATGAGAATATTTTAAGATTTCAAACACTTCTTCCTCTCTTACACACCTTCGGATAATAAGGTCCAGCCTTGTGTAAAAGAGGTCTCCTTGAACCCAAGAATATGCATCACTTTTCTATATAATATTCCGCTTTTCATGAGTAGACAAGTGAGGTGGTGTATTTCCGGTGAGTAAATATTTAGCTATGTCAGCGAACCATGGAGATTTCATTGACACAACAAAATATGCTCATCAGGGAAATCATCATTAATAGAAATTACTTCACCATGATTATTTAACCTTGAAAGATAATCTGCTACTACATTAGTTTTTCCCGGTCTATCAACAATAGTAATATTAAATTCCTATAATAATAGTAACCACCTAGTCACTCTACCGCCAGTTAATGGTTTATTCGTCAAATATTTTATTGAGGAATGATCAATATGCACATAGACTTCATACCCTGTAATGTAGTGTCTGAATTTATTAATAGTAAACATTACAGCTAAAAACTCTTTCTCAATAACTGTGTAGTTTAGTTCAGCGGGTGAATTTTTTTTTTGATGAAGTATATATCATAGGACTGTTTGTCTTCTTCATGTCCTAAATCTGTGTCAATGGCAGTGTCTAAGGCATCAAAGGAAATATGAAATGGTGGGGAAAAATTTGGTCCTCTCAAAACTGGTGCCTATACTAGTTTTTCCTTCAATGTCTCAAAGGACTGTTGGCAAGCTATGGACCAAGTAAACTCACTATCCTTAGCTAAAATTTGGAAAAGGGGGGTAGCTATCCTAGAGAAGTTCTCAATGAATATCCTATGGTAGCATGCATGTCCTAGGAAACCTCTCACTTCACTTTGATTTTTGGGTGCAGGAAGACTCAAAATAATTTCTATCTTTACGGGGTCAACTTGGATACCTTTGTCAAAAATAAGATGGCCAAGAACTACACCTGCCTTGCACATTAATCTACACTTTTTATCACTCAAGGAAAGATGAGCTTCTTGGAAACGAGGAAGCACATTTTCTAGATTTTTGAGGCCCTCCTGAAATGAATCACCAAACACAGAGAAGTTATCCATATAGATTTCCACACACTCAAGGTTGGTAAAAATGGTCAGGACTACTCTTTTAAAGGTAGTCAGGGAATTACATAGCCCAAAAGGAAGCACTCGGTAAGAAGATGTACCCCATGGACATGTAAAGGTGGTTTTGTCTTGATCCTCGGGTGCGATATGTATCTGGTTGTAACCACTAAAGCCGTCTAAAAAAGATAAGTACTTCTTACCAGCGAGGGTATCAAGCACTTGATCAATGAAAGGAAGGGGGAAGTAATCCTTAAGAGTGGCTTTGTTTAATTCTCTATAGTGAATGCAAATACACCATCTCAGTTCTCTATATTCAATGCAAATTTTCCATCTTCCATATTTTTTCGGGACTAACACCAATGGGGAGAACCACTGGCTGTCGAAATAGGATAGATAAAATCAACATCCAAGAGTTTTTTCAATTCTTCTTTTGCGACATCTCTTAGAGTTGGGTTCATACGCCTTTGGGGTTATTGGAAAAGTCGGGCTCCATCTTGAATATAAATATGGTGAGTATAGGTTTCAGGAGGGATGCATTTCATATCTTCATAACCCCATGCAAAGGCATCAAGATGGTTTCACAACAAATTCACAAGTTGCTCTTGTTGGGATGAATCCAAGTCCAAACTGATATGAAAACATTTTCCTGGACTGATCTCAACAAGAGTGGTATCGGGCTCAAGAGTACACATGGGTGTTGCTAGAGATGGTGGTGAGGGAGTTTGATAATTGGGAATTTCTTGAAAATCTAGACTAAAAATTTGGCTCAATGACTCAAAGTTGGGCATGGTGTCTAGATTGTTTAGCAAGTCATGTATCTCACCCTCTTGTGAGGACTCAGCATAATGATGTAACATAGAGACAGAATAAGTCTCCTCATCACTACTGTAATCTACCCACAAAGTGTCTCAAAGCTCCTGGATGGATCTAGAAGGTGGATACAAGTTGACCTTCTTCCTAGAATCTCCATGGTAAATATACATGTCAGAAGAACAAAATCCAATGTAAGCATCGGCTGTAGAAAGCCATGGTCGTCCCAAGATCAAGGGATTTCCTCCCACATGATTCTTTGGTTGAAGCACAATGAAGTATGTGGGATATTCCCAAGAATCTAATGAAACAACCACATCATCCAACACCCTTTCTGGCTTGATTTTAGATCCTTCTGCCAATTCAAGCACGGTGGGAGTAGGACGAATATGGACCAATCCAAGTTGATCCATGGTTTTCTTGGTCATAAAATTAATGGATGCCCCTAGGTCTATAAGCACATTAGAGATAAGGACATTACCTAACTGAACAGAGACAACATGGTGTCTGGGGTCAGTATATTTTTCCATGTGCATACATCCCGTCATTAACTCTGCTACTCTTCCAACAAATTTAATGGTTCTAGGTACCAATATTCTCCTTCCTGACTTCTTGAGATAGAGATACCTAATTGTTTTTGTACAGATGGGGATCTATTTGATAGCTTGTAGAAAAGGTACCTTTATAAAAATATTCCTAAGCTTAGAAGCCAAGCTAAACTTAAGAATGGGGTCATTCATCTCCAAAAATAGCCTCTTTGGATAGGGAGGATGGTTTGAAGAGGATGGAAAAGGCTCTGAAGGTACGGGGATGTGCTGAATGGTGACATCTCACATAGAATGGTCAGGAGTTTCCTCCTCATCTTTCTCTTCAATAATCACCATAGGTTGCTTCTGCTTTTCTGAGGTTACTATATTCCCCGATCTCAATTGGAGATCATTGAATCCAACTGGCATAAACTGATATCTGGATGGAAAAAGTGGGTTCATAGAATGGATCATTTGTAGTGCTTTGTTGTTTGTATTTGGTATGGGTTGGGCAGGCATTTTAGGAGGTTGAAACGGTGGAGGAAAAGGTAATGGTGGCATAGGCTGACTCAGCTGGGGCAATGGCGATTATGGCATTGGGTAAGATTCATATGTAGGTGGGTATGATTGCATAGGTGGAGGATAGGAATGGTGTGAATGGTTTTTCCCTCTCCATCATTGTTGCCAAGATTGGGAGGGTTGTCCATAATGATATTGGTTCCAATGCTGCCAATGTTGAGAGTTATTAGTGTTAGGATAGGAATATGGATGTGCATTATAACCAAAAAAATGCGGTGGAAGTTCAGGGGCCATACTTGCACTTACCTGAGGCCAATTTCTTCATGCTCCCATAACATGCAATGATTCAACTTCAGGTTGTCCTCCATCAAATACAAATTTTAGCCCAGGTATGGAAGGACGTTTTTCTGTGGCATGGTTCTCTGCACAAATTGCACATTTATTAGTTCCTTTAAAATCAAGAGGACATTCTCGTAAAGTATGATTTTTTCTACATTTTGGAAAAATAATTGATAATGACTCTTGTTCCTCTACAAGTTTTTGCTGAAATTTCAAACAGTCTATTTGTTTGCTTAAAATATTCATTATTTCAATTTTCATAATATCCATTTTGTTCTCCAATCCAACGATCATAGCATTAGTAGATTCGGTTTTCTTATTTCTGTTTCAAATTCCTTTACCGGATCTATATTGATTCCTTGAGAATTTCCTGCACAAGTCACATATTTGATCAAAAGGTTTCTGGGAAATATCTCCTTGTCCTAACAAATTTAAATTATTCCTAGCATCATCATTAAGTCCACATAAGAACAAGGTCCTAATGGTACTCAGATCAAATTTGTGCTTTGACCTTTGGAGGATATACATGAACCTCTCTAAGTAGTCCTCTAGGGTCTCATCATCATTTTGCACAATACTAAATATTTCATCTTGAATATCTCTATTTCTATGATATTCCTTATATTTTAACAAGAACACTCTCTTCATCTGGTCCCAAGAAGCTATAGTGTTTCCCTCTAGTCCCATGAACCAGCGTAAGGTTGCATCCTTGAGAGTTGCAGGAAACAAATTTAATTTCTGAGCATCAGATGAATAATCATAGCTCCTATACAAAATATCAAACTCAAATAGAAAAGAGTCTGGGTATTCATGTACCTTACCATAGAGATGAGGAAGAGATGATGGTGGAATATTCTTGATTTGCACAACTATATTAGGATCCACAGTTGGGAATCCAAAAGTGGATTGTTCCTCATTTACTTGATTTTCGCCATTTCCCTCTATATGGTCCTCGTGATCTATCATTGTTGTTCCTCCAAGCGAACTTCTCTCAATAGGATGAGAAGGTTGACTATGGGTTCTAATAGTCTTCTACCTCCCCTTCTTAGGTTGTGTCAAACCTAGACTATTGTTGCCAGAGTCCAAGTAGACAGTTCCTGCGTGATGAGTCTGGGTCTGTTTGCACTTTTTTCCTGCAAAAGAAGGCCCAATGTGAGAATTGATTTCATATTTACCAGTATTTCCTCGGTCCTTAGTGGGCTTTAGACCCCTACCCCTTTTAGGCATTCCTTTCAAAAAATGACAAAACAAAACTCAATAAAATGCTGCAAATTTAAAATAACTCAACACCTATAAATTCCTTCAATCAATAGATGCACATTGCAGAAAATGGAGAATTATTACCAATTCAAGTCGCCTCCTCGGCAACAATGCCAAAATGTTGGGTGCGGGAATCGCAGTTAAGTAAACTCCTTTCAACACTTAATTGTCAACCCGTGCGTTCGTAAACTTAGAGATGAAGCACAAGAAATGCCACAAGTGGTATGAAATTTTCCTATCTATTCCTACTTCTTAAATCAAGATCTCGTAGAATTGAAAAGAAAGACCACACAACAATTTACACCAAAGAAGCTCTAGTGCCAGAATGCGAAAGAAAGTAATTTATGAGGAAACCAAATAAATGAACTTTCACACCACTGTAAACAATCTTGATTGATTAAATAAAATTATATTTTTATCTCTAGTATGTGTGTTGGAAGGTTCACAAGTGGGCCCTTGGAAAGACCTTCCTTCTTAAGGATTTTCCTTCCTGCACCAAGATGCTATTCCTGTACACTTGCAGTGTGATTGCACTAGTATAGGTACAAGACTTATGCGTGGGAAGTATATTTTATACTTCAATGGAGATTTATGTCTTCATTCAAGGGCTTTGAACTTCAAGCTTCGAGCACTCTGTTCTTGTAACAGGATATTGGTTCCTGTACCGGAACAGAGATTCCTACACAAGTTTTCCAATTACTTCCGAGAAAATAAGGGTTGTGCTAATTTATGAAAAGAATTGCAAAGGCGAATCAGAATTCTAAAATAACTTGCAGATGCAAAAGAATTCTTCAACCAAATTGAATCTTGCAATGAAAATAAACTTTGAAATAAAACAAACTTAAAGAGGATTTAAAATGCAAGATGTATACCTACAATAGGTGAAGAAGGTCCACTATCTGTAGCAAGATTATCAACAAAGATAGAAAAATTGCCTCTGACTGGTGTTGGAGGGAGGATCTATGAGTGGAACAAACACTCTAGTATGTCTATGGGATCTAGCTCAACCATATATAATAGATCCCCCAACACTCGATGGGTTGCGGTTGGGAGGTATAAGGGAGATGAATCTGCAAATTACATATAATACATATGAACTAATCCAAGAAAAAAGTTTTGACAATAAAACCATTTATAAACTCATGTAGAATAATTTAGGCTAAAGTCCTAAACTAAACATAGTGTCTTTTTTGATAAATTATCAATCAAAGTATTGAGTTCCATGTAAACATAATAGAAAAATGTGATCAAATCTAACTTACACTTTTTCCTTCATGGCAACCAAATAATCCATTAGTCAAGTTCTTATAATGTTTGATTTTGACACATGACATGTACTAGGTACAAGAACATGAAGACAATGTTTCTGGTACGACACACTACATAATGAAACAATATGGTACAAATTAGAAAAGATTCAAAATGCTTATATATTCACTTTAAATAGACTTTTCATCATGGATTTAATGTATGTATCAATGATGCATTGTTGAAACTTAAACTAATATATATGTGTGTGTGTGTGTGTGTTGCGTTGTATAGTTAAATAAAAATTTAGGAAGTATAAGTTACAAAATCATTACCTAACTAATAAATTTAATAAGGGTGGGGACTAAGAGATATATAGTAGTCACATAATTATTAAATAATTCTACAAATATGAAATTAATTTTAAGAAAAATTACAGTTTATAGAATAACTTGAGTTTTAAAAAGTTGTTGAACAACACCCATCTTATATTATTTTGAAGAAGACATTATTTTAAATAGTTATAAAACTATGTTAGTTTTTTTATACATATGTGTGAGATGTTATCATATATATATATATATATATATATATATATATATATATATATTATACCTTACAACTCTCTATATATAGTTGTAAAGTATATATATATAAACATGTTAAATGTTACAAGTTATATATATACCTGTGTCGATTAATAAATTTTAATTAAATAAATATTTTTGGTTTTGGAATTTTAATTGAGTGAGTATTTTATTTAAGTACAATTAAGTTTATAAAACAAATTACTATTTTTAAATTAAAAAATATTTAAAATATAAATTGACTTAAATTTAAAATAAAAAAAATGAAATAAAATTTCTTATTTGATTTAATAGAGGTTTACCATGAGCAAATATATTCATTAGGTCATTTTAAAGCTCCTAATAATTTATTTATTTATTGGTTATAGTTTAATTGTTTTATGTTTTGAAAATTTTTTGGGCATATTTCTTGTCAAATTTGTTACAAATTAAAATTCATTTAAAAAAAAAAAAATCTATTTTATTTTTTATTTATTTTTCACTAAATTCCTAAAAAAAAAATTAAACTTAAATAATTAAAAAATAAAGTTTTTACCATAAAAAACATCTAAAATAAACATGTTACCATTGCATATAAGTATACAATGAAATTAAAAAATATAATTGAAACCTAAATTATAGTTTTTTTTTTGTTGTCTTTCAAGGGTTTTCTTGGTGGGTTTTTAAGTTGTTTTTGGTTTTCAAGGATTTTCTTGGTGATTTCTAAGTTGTTTTTTTGTGGTTTTCAAGGGTTTTTTGGTTGTGTTTTGTGGTTTTAATGGTGGTTTTAATTAATAAAATTGAATTAAATATTTTTTTTTGGTCATAAATCTTCGGGGAAATCACATAAGAAATTTGTTTCCTAAATTTCTTATGTGATTTCCCGAAAGATTTATGATTAAAAATGTTATGGATCACAGAAGCCTACACTCTCAATTTTTTTTTGGTTTTGGACTTTTAGTATTTTATTTAAGTACAATTAAATTTATAAAAAAAATTACTATATTTAATATTAAAAAAAATATTTAAAATATAAATTGACTTAAATTTAAAATAAAAAATGAAATAAAATTTCTTATCTGATTTAATAGAGGTTCACCATGAGCAACCATATTCATTATGTCATTTCAAAGCTCCTAATTTATTTATTTATTGGTTATAGTTTAATTGTTTTATGTTTTGAATGAGCAATGAATATATGACCTAATAGATGATATTGCAGCTAAAGATATAAGGCATCAATGCTTCTTAGTGATTCTCATATAAGTATGATACCCCTATGCTAATATATGTTGTTTAAACTTGTAGAATGCATATTTTTTACATGTTTGATAAAATGCTTGTCATGGCTAGTAGGGGTCCGATCAAGTCTCTGTTCAAAAATTGGCATTGGAATCATTGTCTTTGTATTTCATTTCACTTATATAAATTCCATGAAGTTTTGGGTAGAGACTGGGTCCTAACCCTGAAATTTATCCTTAAATCATGTAGTCGTTAGCATAGCACTAGCAGAAAAAGACCACAGTCACACTCATGTAGGCTCATGGGAGCGACTGGAACCCACAGTCTCTTGGAGGGCTTGGAAAGGGAGCGATTAGAGCTCTAGGTCCTTTATTTGTTGTGTTTCCTCAGGGGGTTGCCACTTGGAAAGGTGGGGTAGCTCCTGGAGGTTCTGTTGGTGGTGTGGATTATTAGTTTGGTTGTTCTTTGTCGGTTCCACTTCCTTAAGGTGACCTAGGAGGTTGAATCAGATCATAGTAGCCTATCGTCACATGTTTACCCCAACAAACCATTTAACTTGGGTAAATGTGGGAGGAGGGTGTTAAAGAGTGGTATTAAAGCATGGTTCGCCCCTTGGACTAGATGGGCAGTGTGTTGGTCGTGCATTCATGTCAGTTGCATATGTGTTCTTATGTTTCTAGACTATGTGTTTGTGGTGTTGGTCATGGTTGCAGTTGTGTCGCCATGTGAAAGTTGATAGTGTCATTGATTGGATGCACTCATCATGGGTGTATGATGGTTATGCATTGGTTATGCATTGGTTATGCATGTTAATGTTTGTATATAATGTGCATGCATTAGTGTTACACATATGTTATTATGCATGCATTTCATCTCATTGGTGTTATGGTTGTAGTATCATGCATTGAAAATGGATAATGGTTGATATACTGATTAAATATTGATATGGTTATGTTTTTATCTGTATTGTGCTAATCTAGTTGGTCTTGCAGATGAGATAGCCTCCCCATATAATGCTAAGGTACATTGGTTTGTTTATTATTTGGTTTAGCTGACATAAGATACCTTGCAAAAATAAATCAAGATGACTAGCAATATGGTAGACTACAAATATTCTCCCTATGAATCAAATGGGAAGCGTCGTATTGGGCACTCTTCTAACTTAGCAGACACATTGAGAAGTTTGAAGGAGGAAATAAGGAGTTGCAAAGCGTATAATGATAGAATCATGCAGACACAAGAAAAACAAGCAAAATTCAATGCAGTAATTCTTTAGAGTTTGTCAGAATTGCAAATACAAGGACCACTCCGGATCAGCTATGGATAGGAGGATGGGACTAATGGGTCATATGGAAGTAGGTCTCATGGTGGTCACATGTCATATGACAAGATCAGAGATGGAAAATTTTTGGATACTCTGGATAGGAGAGGTGATGGACATATGTACTATTCTAGTTCTGGTTCTGACTGGCACTATGATCATCATCGTTATCATCCTTACAAGAGGACTGAGAGGGGATTTTATCGGATGAGTTTAAGAAATAAAATTCACCTACTTTTTATGGAGAGTTGAAGAAGCTTGAGGATGCAGAGGCTTGATTACTTGGAATGAATAAGTTCTTTGAACTGCATGAGTTCACAACGAATATGAAAGCCATAATATTGATCTTCAGCTTGAAAGGTAAAGAAAAATTCTAGTGGGAAGATGTAAAATGGGTTAGAGACAACATGAAAATGGAGTTGATTTGGCATGAATGCAAAAGACTCTTTAGAAAGAAGTACTTGTCAAAAAAGTGCTATGATATAAAATCCAAGGAATTCTATGAGATTAAAATGGGATCGATTATAGATAAGGAGTATATGACCAAGTTCTTGGAGCTATTGAGGCTTGTACCATATCTTGAAGATGAAAATGCTAAATTTCAGAGATTTGTCAGTGTATTTCCATTAACATTTAGAGAGAAAATTGAGTATGATGAGCCTCTGTCACTTGAAGAATTTAGTGGGAAACTGAAGCACTATTATGAGCAGTCAAAGCATAAGAATTAATCTCATAAAGGATGGAAAGGAAAGATAAAGATAAAGGTAAAGGCAAATGAAAACCGAAAAGTAGAAGGCCTCATAATGTAGAAGATAAAGAGAATGATGCACCACATAAGAAGTTAAATGCAACTAGATAAGGACATGGGCACAACAAAAAAATGTAGGTGATGGTACAGGATGGTTGGAGTGTTGTACGTGTGGTAAGGAGCATCGTAAAAGGGACCGTCTGCAGAATTAGGGTGGTAGGCCTCAGATATATAATGCAAAGGAGGAAAAAACTATTGGGGATTTTGGGAAGAGCATTTCTCATATCTATGCAGTGCTGGATAATAGGTGGGTAGATGATCAGACATCTATTCATCAAGCTCTAGTGTTAAAGATTGTAGACCTAGACAAAGAGTTTTTAGTTTGTAAAGATGCTTGCAAGAGATTTCTTGGTGGAGTCCTTAGCAAGAAGGAGAGGTAGTATGTTATGTGTTGTGGAAACTGAATCAACACAGGTAGAACTATCCACCACATGATCTTGAGTTAGCAACGATCATTAATGCGTTGAAAATGTGGAGGCACTATCTTCTTGGCAGGAAGTTTGTATTGATGAGTGACAATAGTGGGTTGAGATACTTATTTGACTAGCAAAATCTGAATTCTAGATAAGCTATATGGTTAGCCACGATCAGTGAGTTCGATTTTGAGATCAAGCACATCAAGGGAAAAGAGAACATAGTTTCATATAATCTTAGCAAGTGAATACATGTAAATCACATTGCAGCTATGCGTTCCAATGGGACATACTTATAAGATCATATTTTACAGGCAGGTCAGCAGGATGACAAGTATAGAGGGTTCATGCACATGTTACTGTATGGTATAGGTACAGGTACAGGTGCTCAAGATGTGGACTATCATCTCTTAGTAGATGGCTTGATCAAATTTAGGGAAAAGATATATGTGCCAGATAATAGTGAGGTCAAGAAGATTATCTTGAGGGAGATTCATGTGAAACTGTATTTAGGTCGCCTAGGCTACCAAAAGACATTGACAACAGTGAAGAAATTTTATTATTGGCCGAATCTAAAGAAAGATGTGGTAGAGTTTGTGGCTAGGTGTTTTGACTGTTAGCAGGTAAAGGAAGCATATAAACATCCAAGTGGATTTCTACAACTGATTGCGATTATAGGGTGGAAATTGGAGGTAATTTCCATGGATTTCTTTATAGGTTTTCCAAGGACATCTAGAAAACATGATTCGATCATGGTGTGGTGGACAAGTTGACTAAGTAAGCACACTTCATTCAAGTGAAGACTACGTATTCAGCTAGTGATGTGGAAAATGTGTTCATGAAATATTTGGTTAGATTGCATGGTGTTCTGATGAAGATTGTGTTAGACAGAGATGCAAAGTTCACTTCCAAGTTTTGGAAGGAGTTGTTTGCAAGTTTAGGTACAAAGTTGGCCTTCAATACAAATTATCATCCATAAAAAAATGGACAGACTGAGAGGGTCAACAAGATATTGGAGGACATGTTGAGGATGTATGTGATGCATCAACAAAGGAGATGGGAGGAGTATCTTCCATTGATTAAGTTTGCTTACAACAATGGTTACCAGGAGTCACTGAGGATGAGTTTGTTTGAGGCACTATATGGGTGGAGTTGTAATACTCCCATCAGTTGGAATGATCCGGTGAACAGGGTATTGATTGGACCATACATGTTAGCATAAATGGAATAGGAAATGTAGGTGTTCAAGAAAAATCTAAAGGCAACACAAGACAGAAAGAAAAGTTATGCAGATCAGAACATGTTGTTTAAGGAGTTTTAGGTTGGGGAATATCTGTACTTTTGCATCAATCCAAAGAAGAAATCCTTGTAGATTGGATCATGTGTCAAGATAGCACCTCGATTTTGTGGACCTTTTAAGATTCTTGAAAGGATTGGGCAAGTAGCCTATCGAATTTCACTACCTCCGACAATGAAAGTCCATGATGTTTTCCATGTGTCATTACTTACGAAGTATGTTAAATATGTTGATCATGTGATTGAGTGGTATATATTGTAGGTGGATCCAGATGAAGAATTATATCCTGAACCTCAGTTTATATTGTAGAGAAAGGTGTTCCTGCTCCAGAACCGAGCAAACGAGAAGGTTAAAATGCAATGGAAGCACTTTGGTCCTAGTGAAGCAACATCAAAGATGGTGGATCAAATTCAGGCTATGTATCCTTATCTATTCAATGGTTGGGGGAATGTACTTGATATATGTTTTGGTATATGTTTGTTGTGATGTTTTGGTATATGTACACATGTATATGGATGTAAATAATTCCATGAGATATGTTATAAAGCTTCAATAAGCGGTATTGTGTCATGTAGTTATGGTTGCCATGTTGTTATGGTTGTCATGCTGGTTTTCTTCTCAGCAAGTTGATCCTTGTAAATACTGCAATGAGCTAAGTTATAAAACTCCACAGACAACATGTTTTTCTTTCAATAGTATTATTGGTTATAGGCATCATTGAAGACCGAGGATGGTGTTACCCCAAGGGGGAGGATTCTGTAACAACCCTGGTAAAAATTCCATGTAATAAAAGTCAATAAAGGAAAAATAATAACCATAGTTATGGGAAACTTATTCCAAGTTGAATGTTGGGCAAAAAAATCATAGTGCTAGTGCTTATTTCTATTATTATGGCTAAGGAAATTGGCAAAGGAAATGGAAAAGGCTTTGAAAAGTAGTTTTGGCACATTTATTTGTGAAAATAATGGAAATTAGGAGAAAAGGAAGGTGAAAGATCACATGTTGAATGTGAGGAGGAAAATGAAGAAAATAGAGGTCTAATTGATAAAAACGCTTTTGAGGATTAGTTGGTACCTTTTTTTAGTTCAATTTGGAGCTCTCTCTCTATTCTCTTTCTTTCTCACTCTTGGACACTTAGATTTTTCTTGGAGCACTTCAACATTGGATCAAGAAAGGAAAAGAAGGAAAATATCAAGCAAATACATTGGGTTTACTTGTAGGTATCAATTTTCATGTGTGATTTCCTTGCTACATTTGGCATGCATGGTCATGCATGTGTGTTCTTGGTTCTCTTCCTGTCATTGGCATGGGTTTTTCCAGGTGTGAAAATGTTCTTAAGCTTTGCCTTGTAATTTCTTGATGGCCATGGTGTGATGGAGTTTTCATTTTTTAGTTGAGTTGCATTTCCAGATGGATTCGAAACTGAGTGAGGTGGATCTCTGAATGGAAGAACACATGACCTAGTGATTCCTGAACCAAACTGTGGATTGTGGTAAAGCCACTGGCCTAGTGACCCCTGAACCAAACTGTGGGTTGCGGTAAATCCATGTATTGTGTGCCTCGGTAGGCCTAGGAATCCTCGAGTGGTGAATGACGAGATATACGATAAAGCCTAGAGGTGGTTTCCCTTGATCAGGCCTAGGAATCCTTGCCGGTGAATGGAGAGATATACGGTAAGCCTAGAGGGTGGTGTCTCAGTTATGGCCTAGTGATCCCTGGATCATATTGTGGATCACGATAAAGCCAAGAGAATAGGAGACATGAAAATTCCTCACAATGTAGGTGGAGAAATATAGTGGAATCCATGCTTTTTTATGGCCTAGTGATCTAGTGAGGATTACGGTAAAGCTTGTTTCTATTGATGAGGGTGAGGTGGTTTAGCCTCGGGAAGCCTTGGTTGGTTCTTTTGGTTTGAGTCCCACATTCATGTTTGGAATTTGGCATGGGGGTGATTTCCTGAAGAGAGATTTGGCTTAACCAATCTATGGTCGGGTGGAACATGGTAGTCCCATACTGGGTTAGCCTTTACATTAATTAATAAGAGTTCATTTCCTTGGTATTTTATGTGTAAATGTACTATATTTATGTAGCACTTATGGTTGTTGTATCTTTAGTATTTTTGTTGTTTATATGTTGGTTATGAATGTGTTTTATTACAGTGAAAATGTATGGTTCTCATCATGTTTTGATTTTTAAATGAATGAGAAATGACCATATGAACTAATAGATGATAATGCAACTAATGATATAAGGCATCAGTGCTTCTTAGTGATTATCAGATAAGTGTGAGACCCATATGCTCAAATATTTTGTTTAAATCTATAGAATGCATATTTGTGACATGTTTGATGAAATGGATGTCATGGCTAGTAGGGATCCAATCAAGTCTACATTCAAAAATTGGAAATGGCATCATTGTATTTGTATTTCATTTCACTTCTGTTAATTCCATGAAGTTTTGGGCAAATAATGGGTCCTAGCCTGAAATTTAGCCTTAAATCCCGCAGTCGTTGGCATAATAATGGCAGAAAAATACTACAATCGCACTCATGTAGGCTTATGGGAGTGACTGAGACCAAAAATCACTTGGAGGGCTTGGAAAGGGACCGACTGGGGCTCTAGGTCCTTGATTTGTTGAGTTTCATTAGTGGTTGGTCACTTGAAAGGTGGGGTAGCTCCTGGAGGTTTTGTTGGTGGTGTGGATGATCATTTTGGTTGTGTTTTGTCGGTTCCACTTCCTTAAGGTGACCTAGGAGGTTGAATTAGATCATAGTAGCCTCTCATCACATGTTTACCTCAGCGGACCGGTTAACTTGGGTAAATGTGGGAGGAGGGTATTACATAAAATGACTTGCACATGTTGTGAATGGGGTATTTTTAATAATAAATAATGCTCGATTGAAAAATATAGCTTGATCAAGCCTTTAGCTCGGGTCAGAAAAGGACTCGATCGAGGTTTTGTTTAAATGCTCGATCGAGTTATTTTTAAGCACCTCAACAACTCGATCAGACACTTAAAAATTACTCGATTGAGCATCCTTTTTCCACCAAAATGCATCCTGATTTTGCAAAAAAGTGTAATCCATCTCCATGCTATCATCGCAAGTTTCCTTGGAACAATACTACTTATCTCTCTGAGTCTTTGGAAATGGCTTCTTTTTCTCGCCATGCCAACCATCCTTGTCATCACCATATACAGTTTGTGAAAGACATTCTCATTCCATTAAAATTCCATGATGTCAACCCCATTAAAGTTAAGTTACGGTGATGGACCATCTTTTCCCACAGTAATCAATCTCAACCCATTAAAATTGCAGTGGAAGACATTCTCATTCCATTAAAATTCCATAATCTCAACCAAATTAAAGGTAACGGAACATCTTATCCCATTGAAATTCAAGACAATAATCAATGTCAACCCGTTAAAATTGCAGTGGAAGACATTCTCATTCCAATGGAATTCCATAATCTCAACCACATTAAAGTTGAGGTGATGGACCATCTTATCCCATAGAAATTCAAATGGAAGTTTCCTGTCCATTGAAAAATACATTTCCCAGGAAAAGCAGGTAGATGCATCTTTAAATATGTTCAAAGCATTATTTCAAAAGTAAGATAGATGCCATGAAAGTCGCTTTTTCCCACTTTTCTGAAGATTCTTCTGACAAAAGGTAGGCCTGCCTTACATTTTCATGATTTAATTTGACTTCATTTTGCTGATTATTTAATATTTATATCCATCTTTCCACAGTTAAGTTTCATTGCCATGTTTAAGTTTAATGTGACAAAATCAAAATTAAGCTCATGGGTTAATGGCGTTGGCTTGTGGCCCAAAATTGCTGGTATCAAGGCAAATTAATATGTGCATTGGATAGTGGGTCTATATTTGAATGGTTTTGGTTAATTTAGAGACAATGCAGGTTATAAAGTTCAATTAACTACGGTATCATATAGTGGTGGAAAAAATTCAACTGTAATATCATATTCCAAGAGGAGGGAAGGGACAGGCATGCTCCATCAAAAACAAATGGCATAGGCCAAAAGAGTGGACTTTTGTACCTCGAGATACCCGTAGACAACCAATAGACAGAAAAATACATGAGATTCTCTCACCTTGCTGAGTTGACCACACTTCTATCAGCATCTTTAAAAATAGCATCATCATTCAGCATGTATTCAATCAGACCTATTATTTTGCTTCTGCCATCAAATGGAGAAGAAATCCTCAGAACTCATTATTCTCATCTCCGTTCTGCTGATTATGGTTGTCAAAGCCCATGGAACAGGTAATTTATTTACTCTAACCCTGTGTTGTAAGCTCAGCATTTTATTCCAATGCATGAATGCTAATGTAATAACATCTTAGGTTTATCTGATTATGGTTGTCAAAGCCCATGGTAATTTATTTATCTTAGGTTTATCTGATTAGGGTTGTCAAAGCCCCTGGTAATTTATGAGTTAGGCATTATGAGTTAGGCATTCTATTACAATGCAGAAATGGAAATTTGAAGTTTAAATTTTGTGTTTACATAATACTTTATAACAGTTTAATTATCAATTAAACTAAGCCCATTGACTATTAATGTTATAACAACATCTTTTATTTTTCTGTATAAGCCAGGCACCGAGCTTGACTTTGAGTACGAAGGTGCAAGAGGTCCTTTACACTGGGGAGATCTTAAGGAGGAATGGAAAGCCTGCGGTAATGGCAAAGAGCAGTCTCCCATCGATTTGGTGAAGAAGAATATAGAAATATTTCCCAGTTTAGGAAAGTTGCAGAAAAGCTATAGAGCAGCCAATGCATCCCTCAAGAATAGAGGCCATGACATTATGGTATACATTCTATTTCCTAGCTTAAATAAATAGTTTGAAGACAAATCTCTTTGTTATGTTAGATAGAGGAATCTTAATGTTTACAGAGTACTGAAAATACAGGTGGGATGGCCAGAGGGAGCTGGAACAATAAGCATAGATGGTACGAGCTTTACTCTGGTCCAATGCCATTGGCATTCTCCTGCTGAGCACAGTATCAATGGTAGACGGTAATATCTTTTCTTCATGTTAATCTCTTTATTGTTGCTAATAATAATATAATTTTAAGAAGCTAGACCTGAGTTTGGTGTGTATAAGGGATCTATTTCCACATGGTAAGTTGGTGTGGTATAAGGGATCTATTTCCACCCAGCTATTTGATATTTTACCTTATCTAAATTTGAATTTGTGAAATATTGTTTTTAACAATTCAAAATTTGTAAAATAATGTATAACTAACACAGCTATTAAAAAAATAGACTTGTTATTCTTAAAAAATAGATTTGTTACTCTTAAAAAAAAAGATTTGTTACTATTTAAAAAAATAGATTTGTTACCCTAAATGGCTCTGAATTGAATTGGGTTGAAGTTTGGCATATTAACGCAGATATCCTTTGGAGATCCATATGGTACATCAATCTGTTGACAACCGAACGGTTGTTATTGGGATATTATACAAATATGGAAGACCTGATACTTTCCTTGCAGAGGTATTTGAATAATCAATTTGTTCACTATTAGGAATCTTAGGAAACAGTGATTGAGTTCTCCAAGATACTGGATTAAATGTTTCTACGTTGATATTAATGTCCAGTTGATGAATAAAATGGCATCCCTCAGTCATGACATGGAACCAGGGGCAGAGGAAGCTTTGGGTGTTATAGATCCCAAGCATATAAAACTGGGAAGCAGAAAATACTACAGATACATTGGATCTCTCACAACCCCACCATGTACAGAGCATGTTATCTGGATCATTGTGAAGAAGGTACTTCGCACTGCAATTTTTTCACTCTGGATAGTTACAAATAATAGGGATAATAATATACATGATGACTGCGTGCAGGTGAGAACTGTATCAAGAGATGAAGTCAGAGAAATAATAAGGGCCATTCATGATGTAAGTAACGTTGCTAACTTTGTTGAGTAGTCTCAGTCATTGATTTCCAGTAAGTGTTGAAAGAAATTGGTCGGAATATTAAATTTCTCTGTATTATTTGAATCTCCAGAAAGTGTTGAGAGAAATTGGTCAGAATATTAAATTTCTCTGTATGTTCTGACAGGGTTATGGGAAGAATGCAAGACCAACCCAACCTGCCAACGGGCGAAGCATAGAAATGTACACCCCGCGAAGCATTCCGAAGCACCTCTGAGCTTGTCGTTATGAGACTTTGGGGGCTCATTATATATGTCTTTGAAGATGTAGTGTTATTTGAAATAAAAGATAGGATTGGATTTTGGTTTTTTCTATGGTTGTCTAAGTGGCTGGAAGAATTCTTATTATGTTTAGAGTTGTCCAAGTGATTGGAAGAATTATTATTATGTTGAGAGGTATATTTGTTTTGGAATAGGATTTTTAGGATTTTAATTTAATTAGTAATAATTATTAAATGTATGATAGATATAATTTATATAAAATATTTTAGAATATTTATAAATGGATGATAGAGATTTAATTTTCTTCAAAGCTTCTATAATATTCATAATAACATAGTTATATTTGTATTTCTTTTTTAATTGAAAAATTAAAAGAAAATGTTATACAAGCAAGTGCTATATGGAGTTATATGGAGTGAGTTATAATTTTTTTGGGTTTATGATATTGATAAGCCTTAATATTATAACAAAGCTTACTTATAAATTAAGATTTTTTATATATAATTTTTATAATGAAAATAAGAATAATAATAATTTATAATTCCTTAGTTTTTATGGTTTTTTTGTATCTTTTTTAGCAATATGAGATATATCATGAAGTATGTGTTTTGGTGCTTAATATGGATTGATTGTAGAGAAAGAGTTCTGATTTTCCACAGTGATAGGTGAAATATGGATTGATGCCTATCAAAATTTACTAACAATTTAATTTACATGACTAAACTAATATATCACATATTTGAAAGCCATTGGTTGAGTTCATGTAGTTAAAGCACCTTTGCTATTGAGAGGTCACAAGTTCAATTCTCTTGAAACTTTCACAGTCAAGATAAATTTGCCTTGTACAAACACTCCAATGTGCTAATTTGCTGGCAATTAAATATTTTAATAGATACATAGAATCAAAATGTGGTAATATGTTTATTCAGAAAATATATCTATTTTTATTTTTAATAAAAGTACAAAGGTTTTGTTTCTCCATACACATACAACATTAAAGTTATGTAAATGATATTAATATAGTATTTATAAATATTTTAATTAACTTATATTTCATTAAAAAAATATATTAAAAAATCTTTAGAAAGACTTTCATTTTATTTATTTATTAATTCAGAAGATAAAATAACTTGTTGTAGAAAAAGAGATAAGATTTCTCATAGTGGTAGGTAAAATATGTCGATCGAATCCAAAGGGATAAAATAACTTGTATTAATTTTTATTTTATTTTATTTTATTTTATTTTATTTTAGACTTTAAGTCTAGCTTGGTGAAGTATTTGGCTTAGTCAAATTGATCCATCTAATCATCTATCATGGGAAATGGGTACTTGTTCTTGAGCATAATTTTCTTTAATTTATATAATCAATACACACTGACTAAGTCCCATCCTTCTTATGAACAATAATGACAGGAAACTCACATGGTGATGTACTTGGTTGAATGACACCTTGTTCCAATAGCTATTGCAATTGTTTCTTCACCTCCCTTACTTCTATAGAAAAATACCTGTACAACCCAATGTTTGGTAATGGGGAGTCCAATAATAACTGGATCTCATGCTCCAATTCCCTCTTGGCTTGTAGCCTCGACCTACCTAGAGAAGGAGGGTGCATGTCGAGCATGCCTACTTCCCTCCAGATCAACCCTGATGACGATGAAATGATGGTAGGGGATATGAAGTCACCATCCATAACATGATGGTCCTCGCATGGCTATAACCTTGAGGGGAAAATTTTCCCACACTTGAGCAATCAATTCAACCTTCAATTGCAATTAATTTCCCATCCTTGTGACCCTCATGTGAGCTCGAGCGAATATTAAATTTTTAGAAAAGAGTTGTCATAGATACAAAGATAAACCTTCCTAGAGAGGGAGGTGCATGCAGAGGACAACTACTACCCTCCAGATCAACCTTGACGATGATCCTATGACCCCAGTGGATATGAAGTCTCCATCCGTAGCATGATGGGATGAGATTTCAAGCCAAGACGCTCCTTACATTGTCTATTTATTATAAACCATTAGTTGCTTCTATTTGATCACATATGATTTAACTTTTCATTCAAGTTGCAGGTCGATTCTCATTTGGCCAAATCCAGAGGTTGTAGGCCTCAAAGTGCCAAGGAATTACACAGAGAGATCTAGTTTGGGGACAATTTTTGGTTTTCAAAATTTTTAAAAACTTTTCATGAACTATTGTAGCCAACAATTTAGGACTTTGAAGCTATGCAAACTCATGATCGGGCTAACCATATCGTTACATATCTCAATTGTGACTAAACTCAAACTGTGGAATTCATATTCAAAGCAGGTTGGCTTGAGTCTGGGATTGGATTCAGACAAATTGAGAGAGTTGTCAATTTCAATAACACACAAATCACACTTGCCAGATTCAAGGAATATCGATAAGAAGTTAGGTGCAAGAGATTAGCTATACATGGAGTGAAGGTGGACACATACCAAGGTTTATGCTTCATCAAAATGTTTGAGTGATCGACGAATCATATTAATAAACACCCAATAGTCAGCCAAATCTATGGTATGTGAGCCCCCAGGCTCGTTGAAGTTTAATGCAAGGGGGGGAGGACGGGGGGGGGGGGGCGCGGGGGAGGGGTTCTTTGTGTTGAATATTGTAACAAGGTTCGGTCTTCATAAGTTAATATTTATTGTACTCATCAAAAGAATTAAAGAAAAAAAATTATATTATTTTTATTTTTATTAAATGACTTATTAAAGCATGGGTTCATGCTTGTGTCATATTATTTCAGGTCTAAGTCCCCATTGTGGACTTCTAGGTTTTATTCTACACATTACAGATTTATATTGACCCATCTTGGGATTTTGAATCATATAATTAGGTTCAAAATTGAGTCAAAAATGGTTTAGAGTAACTACACATCAATTCATCCTTAAGGAGATCAAGTCGACCTCAAAGGGACCAATTTGAACTCACCTGGAGCCTATAAAAGGAATGAGATCAAATTCATTTGGAGCATCACTTCTCAAGCTAGTTTGATATCTACTCTTGCATAGGAAAAAGTGCGAAGTGGAATAAGGAAGCTAAAAGGAGTGCGAGTTGGGTCAAGAATATAGAGAAAGGAAAAATTGAAATTTTGGTGGTGGTCTCTCTCAATTTCGTGCCCTCTCTTGGGAGATCAAAGTCTTTTAGTGTTTGTTGTTGTTATTGCTGTTGGAACTGTTTCCTAGTCGAAGTTGCTCGAGGACAAGTTGTTGCTGCTACTGGGTTGAAGATCTCAAAGTCTGACTTGGTGTGGAGGGAAGGTTTGGTCTATGTCTTGGGTGAAGAGTCTCAAATAATACTATTGAAGAAATAGAATTTTGATCGAGTTTTCCCCCAAGAGAGGGGGTTTTCCCTGGCACAGTGCCTACATATTGTCTCTTATGTTCTTGTGATATTCGTGCATGAAAATTTTAGTAATTTATTGATGAAATATAATCTAATAAAGAAACAAAAGAACCAACATAATTTAGAAGTAATTATCAAGAAAGAGAAGTCAAACCCTAATCTACTTTCTTTGATTTCTCAACATGGTATCAGATCTAAGGTGAGGAAAGGATAAATATCACTTTGTTGGCTCAAAGTGTTTGATCATGGATTCTTCCTCATTCACAAGCTATATAAGAATGGGTATCAACACTACTGAAAGATGGATCAAGAAGGTCATCCATTACTTATTCATGAAAGTCAAAAGTCAAGGATTTTTGGCTGCCCATACAGGATCTATTCATGATGAAAATGCATGGATCATTGATAGTGGAGCATCAAGGCACATGACAAGAGAAAGTAAACAATTACATACACTATCAAGGGAGTCATATTCTCATGTAGTGGAATTGGGTGACAAAAAAATATATGATGTTAAAGGATTGGGGTCAACATCACTGGAATTAGAAAGTGGATCGAAGTTGCACCTCAACAACATACTATATGTTCCAGGTTTGAAAATAATTTTCTTTCTATTTCTTATTTAGAAGATAAAGGGTAAATAAGTGCTTTTGTTGATGGAAAATTATTGGTTTGGGGAAAATATTCTAGCATTTACAAAGCAAGAGTTATTGGAGTCCGTGAAGGAAGTTTATATAGGATCACGACTCCATCTCCTCAAGATTTGGTTCATATGGAAATATATCCTATTGAGATATGGAACAAGAGGTATGATTATCTACACTACTCACTTATTCTCGCCCTTAAATAATTGGTTAATGACATCCCCAATATAAAGGAAGACCATGAAGGTGTGTGCAAGGGATGCTCTTTGGGAAAACATACAAGAAAGCCATTTCCAAATAGTGAATCTAGGTCCAAAGAAATTCTAGATCTTATTCACTCTGATGTGTGTAGGCCCATGTCTGAAAAATCTCTTGGAGGTCAAATATATTATGGGACATTCATAGATTATCATTCTAGAAAGATATGGATCTATCTTATCAACACAAAGGACAGAGTATTTGAGAAATTCAAGGAGTTTCGAGTTGAAGTGGAAAAACTCACCGAAATAAAGATAAAAAATGTGAGATTCGACAATGGTGGGGAATATACTTCCAAGGAATTGATTGCATATTGTAAGGAAGAAAGAATTAAGAGGGAGCTAATTGTTCCCTACTATCTCGAAATAAGCCAAGTTTTGATCACCTCTAAATATTTGGAAGCCCTGCCTACATCCATGTTCCAAAAGACAAGCGAAAGAATCTCGATTCTACAAGTATCAAAGGAATATTCGTTAGATATAGTCTCTCCTCAAAATCATATAGAATTAACATCAAGGAAAGAAGGAACATCGAATTAATCAGAGATTTAATATTTGATGAAATTCAAGCCTACAAGAAAATATATCCCCATAGATTATAATGACGAATAATCTCCTATATTCTAAGAATAAGATACACATAATGAAAACCCTATTACAAAACAAGAAGAAGAAGAAGAAGGACCAAGTGAGCCTATTCAACTTGTGATCATCTCGACCACAAGGAAAATGAAAAATTGTTTAAAATATACACTACAAGATACTGAAGGAGTTGAAGCTACAATGGGAACCTTTAGGGAAAGTAAAAGACCGAAGAAATACCCTGGCTATGCTGCATATATGATGAAGTTAATTCAATCTTAACCATCTACATTAGAAGAATCTTTTAAACATGAATTATCAAAGAAGGTGATGCAATAAGAATACCAATCCATTATGAAGAATGGGGTTTGGGAAATTGTTCCTAGACCTAGTGACAAATTAGTTGTCACATCTAGAAAATGGATTTAAAAAATCAAGCATGTTGTTGATGGAAGCATAGAAAAGTACAAAGCAAGATTCATTGCAAGGGGCTTCTCTCAAAATGAAGGAATATATTATGAATAAACCTTTGCACCTACAACAATGTTTACTACGATTATATCTTTGGTTTCACTCGCTACTACAATGGGTTGGAATATCCATCAAATGGACGTGAAGACCACATTTCTAAATGGGACCACTAATGAGGAAGTAAACATTGAAAAACCCAAAGGTTTCAAAGTAAATAGCAGGGATTTACACGTCTGCAAACTCATAAAGCCCTATATGGCTTAAAGAAATATCCTAGGGCTTGGTACGTGAGAATGAATGCATATATCCTAAGAAATGGGTTCGTGAAGGGTAATGTTGATCTAAATCTCTACATCAAGGTTGTGGATAATGAGCCTGTTGTTATTTTACTATATGTGGATGATTTATTCATCACTGGTGCGGAGCATAAAATTCAAGAGTGCAAGAAAATGTTGGCAGCCAAATTTGAGATGAAGGATCTGGGACTCATGCATTACTATCGGGGTCTTTAAGTATGGTTGAAACCTGGGCAGATATATTTGGGGCAAGGAAAGTAATCTTCAAAATATTTCATAAATTTAGAATGATGGACTCAAAACCCATGACTACTCCTATGATCACCAATCTCAAGCAATTACAAGGTTCTAACTCAAGTCTCGTGGATCCTACCTCCTATCGAAAGATGGTGGGCTCCCTAATTTATTTGGTAAACACTAGGCCAAATATATGTTATGTATTAAACATTCTTAGTTAGTTTCAGTTGGAACGTCGTCATGATCACTGGATATTTTCCAAATACATATTAATATATCTTCGTGGTACTATACACCACTGCCTAAATACAAGAGTAAGGAATTCAATCTAATTAGATTCTTAGATACTGATTGGAGTGGTAGTGAGCTTGATGGAAAGATTACTACTAGAGGATGCTTCAACCCAGGGTTTGTTATGGTGTCATGGATGAGTAGAAAGCAAGGTACAATTTCCATAAGTATTGTTGAAGCTGAATATGTGGTTGTAGGTGAAGTAGTAAAGGAGGGTGTATGGTTAAGGAAGCTTATGACATACTTGTTCGAAAATTATCTAAGTCCTACTATAATCAACTGTGATAGTCAAAGTTGTATCAAGATGTCTGGAGATCCTGTGTTTCATACTAGGATGAAGCACATCAACAATAAGTTCCACTTCATTTGGACTGGGTACAAGATGAGATTGTGAAGTTGGAGTATATATCGACATATGAATAGGTAGTAAACATACTCATGAAGGCTCTTCCTAACAAGAAGCTCCGATATTTAATAGAAAAGCTTGGCCTCGTAAATATTGCTGATTGTATTGATGATAATAGACTGGAATAGATATGTTGAGGCTTTACGAGTGAAACATTTTCTGGAAATACATCAGGCCGACACTTTATATTGATGTCTTGTAGGGAGGGTGGCATTGGGTGGATGTGCTCTTAGCTCTCTCGGTTGGTGGTTAGTAAGTAAGTTTTATGGTACCTATAGAGGTTGAAAGCTTTAGTCCACCTTGGTACCACTTGGATATATTTCCTTGGTAATGAATCTAGTCCATGGCATTGTGGTGCCTTAAATGTTGAGTGACCAATGGATAGTTTCCTTGGTCAGGAATCTATTCCATGGCATTGTGGTGCCTTAAACTCTTCATAGTTCACATAGTTTCAGATCTTCCATTTGTATATTATGCATACCTCCCTAATTTAGAGGGAGTGTTGAAGGCTATAACTAGGTCCAGTCTTCATAAATTAATATTTATTGTACTCATCAAAAGAATTAAAGAAAAAGAAATCTTATTATTATTATTTTTATTAAATGACTTATTAAAGCATGGGTTTCATGCTTGGGTCATATTATTTTAGTTCCAAGTCCCCATTGTGGAAATACATCGGGCCAACACTTTATATTGATGTCTGGTAGAGAGAATGTCATCAGGTGGATCTGCACTTAGTTCCCTCGGTTGGTGGTTATTAAGTAAACCTGATGGCACCTATAGAGGTTGAAAGCTTTAGTCCACCTTAGTACCACTTAGATAGATTTCCTTGGTAAGGAATTTAGTCTATGGCATTGCAGTGCCTAACTTGTTGAATGACCAATGGATATATTTCCTCAGTCAAGAATGTAGTTTGTGGCATTGCGGTGCCTAAAACTCTTCATAGTTCACATAGTTTTAGATCATCCATTTGTATATTATGAATACCTCCATAGTTAAGAGGGAGTGTTTAAGATTGTAACTAGGTTCGGTGTTCATAAACTAATATTTATTGTACTCATCAAAAGAATTAAAGAAGTATTATTATTATTATTATTAAATGAATTATTAAAGCATGGGTTTCATGCTTGGGTCATATTATTTTAGGTCTAAGTCCCCATTGTACATTACAAATTTATATTGACTCATATCAGGATTTTGAAACATTTAATTAGGTTTAAAATTGAGTAAAAAATGGTTTAGAGTACCTTCACATCAAGTCGGCCTTAAGAAGATTAATTCGGCCTCAAAGGGACAAATTAGACCTCATCTGGAGCCTATAAAAGAAATGAGATCAAATTGAGTTGGAGAATCACTTCTCAAGCTATATCGATATCTACTGCTGCATAGGAAAAAGTGTGAAGTGGAAGAAGGAATATGAAAGGAGTGCGAGGTCGGTCAAGAAGATAGAGAAAAGAATAATTTAAATTTTGGTGGTGGCCTCTCTCCATTTCGTTCCCTCTCTTGGGAGACTGAAGTCTTTTAGTGTTTTTTGTTGTTGCTATTGCTGGAATTACTACCTAGTCGAAGTTGTTGGAGGAAAATTTACTGTTGTTGTTGGGTCGAAGATCTGGAAAGTTGACTTGGTGTGGAGGGAATGTTTGGTCTATGTCTAGGGTGAAGAGTCTCAAAGAATAATATTGAAGGAAGAGAATTTTGACCAAGTTTTCCCCTAAGAGAGGGGTTTTTCCTTGGCACAATGCCTACATCTTATCTCTTGTGTTCTTGTGATCTTTGTGCATACACACTTTGATAATTGATTGATGAAAGATAATATAATAAAGGAAAAAAAGGAAGCCAACATAATTCACAAGAAATTATCAAAAAAGAGAAGTCAAACACTAATATACTTGCTTTAATTTCTCAACACCATGTTAAATGGTTTGACAAAAACTACGGGTATGAAATATCAATGGCTGAGATCAAAAGTGGAAGCTCCACCCCCACATTTTCAAAACCACTATATGGGGGTACCACTTTAGATTTTTTTGGTTTTTTCGTAAACAACTTTTGGTTTTTTTGTAAACCACTTATGGTTTTTTTCGTTTTCGGGCCCGCATGCCATCCACCTCTTTTCAAACATGAATATATATTAATATATTTCCAAAATGGATTAGAAGTCCTAAAGAACATGTATTGTAAAGTTTTGAAAGAGGGGATTTCATATTTTTTTAAAAAGGGAAAATTTTAGTATTATATATAATATTAAAATCAATTAAAATATTGTAATTAAAATAAAGTCATTATTGTTTTTATTTTATTTTTTTTAAATTGGTGACTATGTTGGTATTCTGACGTTGGTTCCTATGACACAATGCATTGCTAGTATGGAATTTTTTTCAAAAGGAAAACAAGGTGTTGGTACATTGACTTGAGTTTTGGTCGGTCATTCGATGATATCATGCAAATCTTGCAACGTTTTCTTGGTCTTCCAACAACAATTATACCAAAAAATAATGTGGAGACTATGGAAAGATTGCCAAACAAAAACACCTCATATTAATAGACCAAACCTACTTCCATCGGTCATCCGATGAATATGTGTTGGTTTTTGTGATGATGGCATTCGACTTGGTGTTGCTAGATCAACACTATCTTTTTCAAATTTATGACAGTTATGGAAAGGGATTTGACAAAAATTTCTGGCTTCGATGTGGCAAGGTTTCAACAATAGTTTGCATTGAAATTTCGATGAAAAATTTGGATTTCCAAATCGGTTGTACCGCATGTGAAGTTTATTAGAATCTGGATTTTTCGTAACTTACAATGATAGAGGGTTGAAAGTGTTAACATTAGTATTTGCATCCTGCCATCAGTGATAAAAAATCCTCTTTTCATATCATACTAGGGTTCCATTTTGAAATTTTTGTCATTCCATTAGGTTACCATGCAAAAATTTGGTCACTGATTAGGGTATTGACATCATTACTACTCCTTTCACCTCCATGGTCAATGGAAATCATCATGGTCATGTCATTCATTGTTGAAAGAGTCCCATAGTCATCGTGGTCATCATTCAGCTCATTCTTCCATTTTGTGCCATCATTAGGTCATAGGGTAAAAATCATGAAAATTGGTCATTTCACCATCAAATTCACCTTTTGAAGGAGTAGTAATAGGCAAATATCTTCAACAATTTCAGGTCCCAAACTATCATTTCCAAGTAAGCGGTTTTGTGTTTACCATATTTGTCTCTCTATTATGCTTGGAAAACTCATTTCCCTCTCCTAGGGTTTTGAGGGCATTTTTCTTGGTTTCATGACTTCCATGGTTAAATCATCAACAAGACTTGTATCTTGATTCTCTTACACATTCCCCTATCCTTAATATACTTTCCTAAACACTTCCCATCACTCTTATCCCTCAAAATCATCACCTTTCCTACAAATCCTAGCCTATTGCTACACTTTTACCTTCCTAGGTTAGGATTGTGTTTTTCCATTTTGGACCTCTTTCCACTACTCATTTATAGAAATTACACCTCCTTTCACTGTCTAACATCTATCCCTATCCCCCAAAATTTCCCCAAGAATTTAGACAGCCTCTAAACCCTTCATTCCCCTCCCTCTACAAGACAGTCCTAAATTCCTTGTTTTCCCTACATTTATGGAGTAGTCTTGGGAAAATATTCATAGTTTGTCTCATTTCTTCAATTTGGAAAGAATACATGAATTTTATTTCTCTTTCTAGCACCTCATCTATATGATCCATCTCACTCAAAAACCATAAAGTGTTAGCCTTCCTACCTACCTTGTCCCATTGAATGGATTGAAATCCTAATCTTATTTGCCCTGACCTAACCTCTTTGACCTAATTCACCCATCCAACAAAAAAATTAAAACAAACAAGCCCCTGTACTCATACCTAGCCTAAAACCCTGATTCATTCAGCCCTCTTGGCTATGACTTTGTGAAGAGAGACCTCTCCAGTTATGTAGGGATAACTACCAAGCTAAAATATTGGTTTGTGGTTACCTCTGTTTGGACACTTTCTCGGCCTTAGAGATCCAATGGAGTGATAATAGAAAGAATGAACAAAGGCCGTAAAAAATTGAGTGAATTTGTAGTAGTTATCACTAAATGAAATTACCATAGAAATCCTATCCACTTGTATTTCCTAGTCTTTTTTAGCATACTTTGAGCTTGTGGGTATTGCAGTGGTTGGTGATATATGTGGATTATTGTATCCTTTCACATCATATAGTGTTTCCACTTATTCTCAACTTGCACTAGGGAATATAGATCCTTGTTCTAGGTAGGGTAGTTAAGAACCACCCCATGAAATACTTTAGAATGGTAGTATACACACCTTGCTAACTACAACAATACCACAACCAGAACATACCCACTCACATATGTTTCCACTTCAAACAACTATTGCAAATTTAGTAATTCTTGAACTAGTCCTTGAATGATATTCTTTTTCAACAACTCAAAGGCCCTCCACCAACTCTTTACCCATTATAAAATAATGCCAAAAGTTGTTATGGAGTGAAATTGTGTTACTACCTCTGATCCAGGTGGACTAAGCAGGTACAGGTACAAGTGGCCTAAGTAAAAGGCTCAAAAATCAAAGTGTTCAGATTGTTATCGAACTAGCTTCATGTTGTAGACCTCGTAATTCTAAATCCAATGGCACAAACGGAACTCAATTCCGAGTCCGTATGAAGAAGTTATAAGCGGTCAAAGTTCCAAGTTGACTTGGTAACTGGGCAGCCTTAAAGAGGACACAAATTGGAATTTTCCAGCCACCGGATTCCGGCAAGCTCAGGCCAGATTCTGGGCGAAATTGTGGCCTGGTTAATTGCACTCCTACGGTCCAAAACCGGATTTTTAAAAATGGTTGTTTTTAATAACAAAAATTATTTAAAAAAAAAGGGGGTGGGGGCCGTGACCCCCGCCACCCCCGTCGGCATATGTGGCACCATATATAAATGGGCTGGTGGGAATTGAACCCGCCCGGCCACGTGGACTGGCCTGCTCCACGGGCGGCCCAACTTAAAACAACGTATCAACACATAACGGTCCACCATTTATTACGGGCGGCCCAACTTAAAACAACGTATCAACACATAACGGTCCACCATTTATTACCATGCGGTTGGATGGGCGGGCCGCCCAATGCGGGCCCGACCCACTCCATAACAAAATTAAAACAAAACGCGCCCATTTTTTTAAACAGAAAAAAAAACGCGTGCTATGTTGGGAGGGGCGGGATTTGACCCCCCGACCTCTCCTCAACGAATTCTAATTTTTACCATTGCGCCCAACAGCTATTTTGTTAATTCCGCCCACGAGTTGTTATTTAAACTCAGAGTTTTACAGTGCGCCTAAGCCATGGAGGAGCGGAGCACGCACGCGGATCGAGTTTAATATTTTTTTTAATTGCAGATCAGTGCGCCCAGGGAATGGAGCAGTGCGCACGGATTTCCAGATTTATTATTTTTTAATTGCAGGTGCAGTGGAACCATGAGCCAGAAAAGAGGCAGGTGGAACCTCGATTGAGGCAAATTTTCAAGAGGGCGAAATTTTGACTTTGTCCAAATGGGACAAATTTTATGTCGTTTCAACACTACTCAACGCCACGAGTCTGATGGCGTACTCAGTTTCTGCATCTGAGTTTTTGATTTTCCAGCCACTTTTGGAAGTGGACTATGCCGGTGTCAGATTTTTACATGTGAGCAGTCGTTTTCCACTTTCTCGACGCCACAAGATTGATGGTGTTTTCAGATTCTGCCGCAGAGCTGCTCAGCCTTCAGCAAATGGCAGCATGAGGTATATGATGTGTATTCCATGTACTTCTTCATTTATTTATCATTGAGATGCATTATGTCTTGCAGATCCCGGTTGATACATGAGTTGTGGGATCTTGCTTTGTGTTGTTATTGATGTACTTTTCAGCTATGGGTTTGTGTCATGTATGAGTCCCTTTTATGCCACATTGGCGGGATGCTCTTTTTCATATGTGTATTGTTGAGATCCCTTGTTTGCCAGGATTGGCGGGATACTCTCATTTGCTACATGTCAGCTATGGTCATACTGATAGGAGTCTTTCTTTATGTATGAGAGTTCTGCAGTAGAACATCTCTTAAAGAAGTCAAGCCACTCCTGCGTGAGGGCAATTTTTCCTTGTATGTCATAGGGAAACACATCCATGTACATCTTTTTCAAACAACACATAATGCAGCGGCCTACACCATCTTGACACCGAGGCCCGGAGATGTAGTCCCTCCTGGACGAACTCCGTCATCAAACGACGTGTTCTTATGATTGCTGATCTTGTTCATTTATGTTCCTCTTATTTACAGCTACAGTTGTTCATTTAAGTTCTTTAATGTCTTTAATTAAATGAAATTATATTTATCAGCCGAATTAAAAGGTCTTGGTTAAGGGGTATTAAGATTTTACTCCGGATCAAGTGGTATCAGAGCAGGTATTCTTGCTGATTGGATTGCAGGCGTGAACATTGAACGTTTGCTGAGTTGAGCCATGGAAAGTGTCAAGGACATGTACGAAACCGTGCTCAGGGTGTTCGAGAAAGCGGACATATTGTACGAGGCATACGAAAAACAAGCAGCAGAGAACGAAGAATTGAAGACCCTCCTACACAAAGAGAAGGAGGAAAAACAACAGTTGCAGCTTCAGTTGCAAGCCACAACAGAAGCGTGGGAAGATTGGAAGCGCAACAATGAAATTCTGCAAGCAGATCATGATGCCTTGAAGGCGTTCCTACATGAAGAGAAGGAGGAGAAGCAGCAGTTGCAGCTTCAGTTGCAAGCCACGACAGAGGCGTGGGAATATTTGAAACGCAACAATGAAACTCTTCAGAGAGATCATGATGCCTTAAAAGCATTCCTACAGAAAGAGAAGGAGGATATGCAGCAGATGCAGCTTTAGCTACAAGCCGTGTCAGAGGCAGTGACAGAAGTGAAGCGCGACGAAGGCTTACAACAACTTTCTTCATCTGTTTCGCAATCAACACCTAAGGTAAATAGTGTTGATTTTTCTTCAGTTTCTTCACATGATGTAATTTCAGTTGGAAGTGTGGAGATACCAATCACAGGTACCGGCATGAGGCTCCTCACTAAAATGGGGTACAGAGGAGGAGGACTTGGCATTCGTGGCCAAGGCATCACCGAACCATTGGAGGTTGTGCAACGACCTCGTTATGCAGGTTTGGGGTACATTTACGAAGGATGTTCGAAGGACATCAAAGGCAAACAGATACTAATGAAATCTCAAGGGAAGAGGAATGATAGGGACACTTAGCCATCATTCCACAGTAGTGCTCGTTGCAGTGAAGGAACCGAGGCGAGCTTCCATCATCATGATGGCACCAGAGACCACCCCAGAAGGTATACTAAGTCTCATTATTCCAGAGTGCATTTTGATTACAATAATGTTGATAACCACGGTCGTAAAATATGGCATCGTAAAACTTGTTATTTTTGTGGTTTAAATAACCATGTGATTTCTAAGTGCTGGAAGAGGATGGCAGCACAAAGAAGGAAGAGGCACGAAAAGCCTTCTCCCCAACAGGAAAAGAAATCAGTTAAGCAGGTTTGGAGGAAAAAGAACTTTTGCACCCATTGCAACCGAAGTGGCCACCAAAGAGCCACATGCTGGAAACTTCATCCAGAACAGTGCCATAAAGACAAAGCGCCCGTGCATGCACCAGTCGAAAGAGCTGATCGACAAGCAAGTTCGCCACAGGGAAATGATCCACTCGTTTTAATAAATGAGAAGTGGTTCTTCTAGATTGTTTTTTTCTAGAGATGTTAAGCTTGTCATGGCCACACTTGTAAGTCATTTGTCGCATTTTTATTATGAAAGTGATGATGTGTTTCCATCACTCGTTTAAGCGACCATGACATTTCTTTTTGGCCTTGTTTTATGAGTCGTGTGTTAGATCTCTTTCATGTAAAAGTGATGATATGTTGCCATCACTTTGAGATGCGATGATTATGTTTTGGTCATGTTGTATGAGTCGTCTGATGCATTTCTTTCATGTAAAAGTGATGAGGAGTTTTGCCATCACTTCGAAATGCGACGATGAGGTCTGGTCTTGTAATTTTGTTGATGTATGATTTCCATTTTGCTGTAAGCTTGACCACCGAGTACATGTTATAAACTCGTGGCAAGTATGGAAACATCTGGGTCATTATTGGTCACATTGAGAATGTAATGTTCGTTGCAGCTTTAGGCAAGTGTTGGCATTCCGATTCCGAAGGACAGAAGTGAAGGAGTCTTTAAGGGATGCGCCTTTTCAGACATTTGCATTTCAGCAGTTGCAGGTGTTGGCTTTGCATCTCGATTCCGAAGTACGTGAGGTGAAGGAGTCTTCATGGGATGTGCCTTTTCAGACATTTGCATTTCAGCAGTTGCAGGTGTTGGCTTTGCATCTCGATTCCGAAGTACGTGAGGTGAAGGAGTCTTCATGGGATGTGCCTTTTCAGACATTTGCATTTCAGCAGTTGTAGGTGTTGGCTTTGCATCTTGATTCCGAAGTACGTGAGGTGAAGGAGTCTTCATGGGATGTGCCTTTTCAGACATTTGCATTTCAGCAGTTGCAGGTGTTGGCTTTGCATCTTGACTCTGAGGTACGTAAGGTGAAGGAGTCTTCAAGGGATGTGCCTTTTCAGACACCACATTGTAGCAGCTGTACATGATGGCTTTGCATCTTGATTCTGAAGTACGCCAGGTGAAGGAGTCATGTGGGGATGCGCCTTTCAACGACAGTTGCAGATAGTTGATGATATGTAAAGCTTGATGCTTTTGGAGGACCAAAAGCTCCTTAGTGGGGAGGTTTGATCCAGGTGGAATAATCAGGTACAGGTACAAGAGGCTTGAGTATAAGGCTCAAAAATAAAAGTGTTTGGATTGATTTCAAACCAAGTTCATGTTGTAGATCTCGTAATTCTGAATCCAACGGCGCAGACGGCACTCAATTCCGAGTCCGTATGAAGAAGTTATAAGCGGTCAAAGTTGCAGGTTGACTTGGTGACTGGACAGCCTTAAGGAAGGCACAAATTAGACTTTTTCCGGCCACCGGATTCCGGAAAGCTCAGTTCAGATTCCGGGAAAATTTGTGGCCTGTTTATTTTTCCTCCTTCGGTCCAAAACCGAATTTTTAAAAGGGCACAATTTGTTGTAATAACAAAAATTTATTTAAAAAAAAAAAGGGGTGAGGGTCGTGACCCCCGCCACCCCCATCGGCATATGTGGCACCATATATATAAATGGGCCGGCGGGAATCGAACCCGCCCGGCCACGTGGGCCGGCCCGCTCCACGGGTGGCCCAACTTAAAACAACCACCACATATTTAAAACCAACAAACCAACGACCCAACTTAAAACACACCAACCATATTAAACGGTGCCAATGGGAGTCAAGGGGGCGGGCCGCCCAATGCGGGTCCACCCCCCCAAAAAAAATATTATATTGTTTTTAAAACAAAAACGCGCTCATTTTTTTTTAAACAGAAAAAACGCGTGCTAAGTATGGAGGGGCGGGCTTTGACCCCCCGACCTCTCCTCAACGTTTTCTAAACTTTACCAATGCGCCAACGGTGGGACTTGGGTAAGTCTGCCCAGCAATTTTTATATAAACTCGTCTTTTTACCAGTGTGCCTAGGCCATGGAGGAGCGGGAGAGCGCGCACGGATTTCAGAGTTATGATTTTTTAATTGCAGGTGCAGTGGAACCATGAGCCCAGAAAGAGGCAGGCGGAACCCTGATTGAGGCCAACTTTGAGGAGGGTGAAATTTTGATTTTGTCCGAATGGGACAAATTTTATGTCGTTTTAGCACTACTCAGTGCCACAAGTCTGATGGCGTCCTCAGTTTCTGCATCTGAGTTTTCGATTTTTCAGCCACTTTTGGAAGTGGGTTATGCCGGTGTCAGATTTTTGCATGTGAGCAGTCGTTTTCACCTTTTTCGATGCTGCAAGATTGATGGTGTTTTCAGATTCAGCTGCAGAGTTGCTCAGCCTTCAGAAAATGGCAGCATGAGGTATATGATGTGGATTCCATGTACTTCTTCATTTATTTCTCTTTGAGATGCATTATGTCTTGCAGATCCTGGTTAATACATGAGTCGTGGGATTTTTCTTTGTGTTGTTTTTGATGTACTTTCAGCTATGGATTTGTGTCATGTATGAGTCCCTTTTATGCCACATTGGCGGGATGCTCTTATTTGCTATGTGTATTGTTGAGATCCCTTGTTTTCCAGGATTGGCGGGATACTCTTATTTGCTACATGTCAGCTATGGTCATACTGATAGGAGTCTTTCTTTATGTATGAGAGTTCTGCAGTAGAACATCTCTTAAAGAAGTCAAGCCACTCTTGCGTGAGGGCAATTTTTCCTTGTATGTCATAGGGAAACACATCCATGTACATCTTCTTCTCACAACACATAATGCAGCGGCCTACACCATCTTGACACCGAGGCCCGGAGATGTAGTCCCTCCTGGACGAACTCCGTCATCAAACGACGTGTTCTTATGATTGCTGATCTTGTTCATTTATGTTCCTCTTATTTACCATACATGATTTGTTCATTTAAGTTCTTTAACGTCTTTAATTAAATGCAATTCTATTTATCAGCCGAATTAAAAGGTCTTGGTTAAGGGGTATTAAGATTTTACCCCGGATCAACCTCTTAAATTGAGGTTATGAATTCCCTTAGGTGCTTCACTACCTCATTGAAACTCTTGACCTCATAATAATTATCAGGAACTAGCCACTTCAGATGATTTCCATGTTGGTATGATATATATTCAACTTTGGTTCACCTATTACATACCCCATATACACCAAATGCTACTTTGCAAACTCCAGTTGGGATTTTCCAACAGCTAATGCTTCTTTAAAGTCTCTAGTACTTGTGTCAAATGTGAGATGTGCTCCTCCTAGGTGGTACTATATACTAATATATCATTCAAATATGCAATAAAATATGAATCTATAAAAGGGTGCAATATATCATGCACCAACATCATAAACATAACTGGTGCAATACATAGGACAAGCAACATGACTAACCACTTATACAAACCTTGTTGGATTTTGAAGGCAATCTTCCAGGTATCTTCTTCTTTGACTCAAACCTAGTGATATATAGAATTTAAGTCCAACTTTTTGAAGTATTTTTATTAATGAAATTGATCTATCAGATCATTTATCATGGGAAAGGGATACTTGTTCTTGAGAATAATTTTCTTTAATTTTATATAGTCAATACAAACTTACCAAGTCTCATCCTTATTTGGAACAATAATGGAAGGAAACTCACATGGTGAGGTACTTGGTTGAATGAAACCTTGTTCCAATAACTGTTACATTTGTTTCTTCACCTCCCTTGCTTCTATAGTGGGCTACCTGCACAACCCAATGTTTGGTGATGGGGAGTCCAACAATAACTGGATCTCATGCTCCACTTCCCTCTTGGTTGTAGCCATGTAGGATCCTGGAACAAATCCTTGTATTCCTGCAACAACTATTCCATTTGTTGTTCCTATTTCTTAGTACACCCCTCTAGGGATGAATTTTCTCTCACCAACTCTTCTACAAACTAGATTTCTCTTAAAAGTA
This sequence comes from Pinus albicaulis, assembly GCA_034641835.2. Classification (NCBI taxonomy): domain Eukaryota; kingdom Viridiplantae; phylum Streptophyta; class Pinopsida; order Pinales; family Pinaceae; genus Pinus; species Pinus albicaulis. Next base: position 1,682,040,895 of record CM076575.1, on the reverse strand, counting down.
ATAAAACATACTTCTTGTTAGAAATAATTATTTTCTTTGCTTCTTTGGAGCTTACCAATGAAATTTTGGAATTTACCATGTGCGAATTGATGGTGAAGGATTTTCTATTCATATGGAATTCAAAGCACCAATCCATATAGATCAAGGGGAACTACATCTAGTCTTCGTAAAAAAAATAAGCACTAATACCAAATATAGTTTTACACTATTTGGTTACCTTTATTTCCACATCCTTATTTACCCATCCTAATAGATATGGGTTTGGATGATCACAAGTTTCCAATCCCAATTTTTTGACTAGATCCATCACAATGAGATCTTCCTATGATCTGGAGTCGAATATCGCATCAATATTTGTATTCTTTACTTGTGTCTTTTTGTGGAACAATATAGTCTTTTCATTCTCTTCCCATTGTTAAATGATACTCAGATTCACCTCCTTTTGCATTGATGCATAAATGATATTATCATCCACATCCAAGCTTCTTTTAACTTGTGTAACAACCTCCTCCCACCTTTACCCAAGTAACCGACCAATCAAGGTAAACTTGTGATGAGTGGTAACTATGATCTGATTCAACCTCCTAGGTCACCTTAAGGAAATAGAACCGACACCACACAACTGAAAAAAATGTTTTCACCTGCTACAAGACACCCAAGAGCCATCCAAAACTTCCAGGAGGATAGCCCCTAAATCAAAATGACCTTTTAGTGCATCAATCCCCTAGTCGCTCCCTTGATATAGGCAAGAGTACGACTTGAAACCTTGAGTCGCTCACACAATGTTGACATGTGTGCGACTTGTGACTTTTCTAGGTAGTTATGAGCTCGCCACCCTGATTTTTGTGTCACTTTTTTAGGCACAGGGCTCAGGTCACTATCCATAATTCCATGACACTTCCATAAATGAAAGGTAACAAGGGAATAGCTATGTAAATTCAATCAATTGAATAGGTACTTGACTAACCCCTACTACCCATGATGGGAATTTAATCAAACATGTCACAAATATGTAATCTATAGGTTTAAACAACAGATCTAAGCATAGGGGTATCATAATTATCTGTGAATCGATAAGAATCACTAATGCCTTATATCATTAGTTGCATTATCATCTATTAGGTCAATATTCATTTCTCATTCATTTACAAATCAAAACATGATGAGAACCATACATTTTCAATGTCATAAAACACATTCATAACCATCATATAAACAACAAAAATACTGAGGATACAACAGTCATAAATTATGCATAGAATCTATTACATTTACACATAAATTACCAAGGAAAGGAACTCTTATTAATGAATGAAAAATCGAACCTGGTATGGGATTACTATGTTCCACCCAACCATAGATTAGTTGAGCCAAATCTCTCTTCAAAAAATCACCCCTGTGTCATATTCCAAGCGTGAACGTGGGAATTAAACCAAAAAAACCAACTAGGGATTCCCAAGGCTAACCACCCCACCCCACCCCCATTAACAATAGAAACATGCTTTACCACAATCCTCACTAGATCACTAGGCCATAAAAAAGCATGGATGCCACCAGATTTCTCCACCTACATCGTGAGGAATTTTACTGTCTCCTAGTCTCTAGTATTTACCACAATCCACAGTTTGATCTAGGGATCAATATGCCTTAACTGAGACACCACCCTCAAGTATTTTACCATATATCCCTCCATTCAGTGGCAAGGATTCCTGGGCATGATTAAGGGAACCACCTCTAGTATTTACTGTATATCTCTTCATTCACCAGTCAAGGATTCCTAGTCCCACCAAGGCACATAATACTTGGATTTACCGCAACCCACATTCTAGTTCAATGGTCACTAGGCTAGTGGCTTACCAAAATCCACAATTTGGTTTAGGGATCACTAGGCCATGTGTTATTTTATTCAGAGATCCACCTCACTTAGTTTCAAATCCATCCAGAAATCCAGCTCAACCAAAAAATGAGAACCCCATCACACCATGGCTATCCGGAAATGGAAAGGTAAGGTTGAAGAACATTGTCACACATGGTAAAAACCATGCCAATGATAGAAATATAACCAAGAATAGAAATTCATAACAATGCAGGCTAAATATAGTAAGGAAATCAAACATGCAAATCAATAACTCCAAGTAAACCAACTGTAGATACTTGATCTTGCTCTTCCTTGCTTGATATTTTCTTCCTCTTTGCCTTCTTTTCCTTCCTTAATCCAATGTTGAAGTTCTCCAAGAAAAATCTAAGTGTCCAAGAGTGAGAGAGAGAGAGAATAGAGAGAGAACTCCAAAACTGAACTGAAAAAAGGCACCAACTGATCCTCATAAGCCTTTTTATCAATTAGGATTCTATTCTCTTCATTTTCCATTATTTTCCTTCATTTTCCTCCTCACATGCAACATGTGACCTTTCACCTTCGTTTTCTCCTAATTTCCATTATTTTCATAAATAAATGCCAATAAATGCCACTTTTCCTTTCCAAATTCTTTTGCCATTGCCTTTTCCAATTTCCTTAGCCATAATAAACCAAATGAGAACCCAGTCTAGGATGTTTTTCCCAACATTCAGCTTGGAATAAGTGTCCCATAACCGTGGTTATTATTTTTCCTTTATTAACTTTATTACATGGAATTTCACTAGGGATGTTACAAAACCCTCCCCCTTGGGGGAACACTGTACTCGGTGTTCAATGACACCTATAACCAACAAGACTACTGTAAGAACAAACATACTTCCCAGGCTAACTTATAACTTAGTTTGTTGCAGTATTTACAATGACCATCTTGCTAAGAAGCAAACGAACATGAAATCATTAAAAAAAACATCATAATGACATGACACCATACCGCTTATTGGAGCTTTATAGAACAACTCATGGTGATATTTACATTCATATACATATGTACATATACCAAACATCACATCAAAAAATATACCCAAAAATTATATCGAGGACATTCACTCAACCAACAAATAGATAGGATACATAGGATGCATCTGATCCACCATATCCCATGTAGCTTCTTCGGACCCATAGTGTTTCCATTTCACTTTAAAGTGCTTGATTTCTTAGTTCCAGAGCATGATCACCTTTCTCTACAATATACAATGAGGTTTTGGCTGGAATTTTCCATCTGGCTCCACCTGCAATACAGACCAGTCAATCACATTATCAACATTTTTTACATTCTTCTTATGTAATGACACATGGAAAACATTATGGAATTTCACTTTTAGAGGCAGTTCAAGTCAATAAATACTGACCCAATACTTTCAAGAATATTAAAAGGTCCACAAAATCAAGGTTCCATCTTGCCACATGATCCAATTTGCAAGGAGCTATTCTTTGGTTTCATGTGCAAGTACACATGTTCCCCAACCTTAAACTCCTTAAACAACTTGTTCTGATCTGCATGACGTTTCTACCTGTCGTCTACTGCCTTTAGATTCTTCTTTATCAATTGCATTTCTTGTTCCATTTTTGCTAACATGTCTGGTCCGATCAGTACCATGTTCACCGGATCACTCCAACTTATGGGAGTATTACAACTCCGCCCATATAGTACCTCAAAGGGACTCATCTTTAGTGACTCCTGGTAACCATTGTTGTAAGAAAAATCAACCAATAGAAGTTACTCCTCCCATATCCTTTGCTGATGCATCACATACATCCTCAACATGTCCTCCAATATATTGTTGACCCTCTTGGTCTATCCATCTATCTGTGGATGATAAGTTTTACTGAAGGCCAAATCTATACCAAAACCGAAAAATAATTCCTTCTAGAAATTGGAAGTGAAATTTTCATCCTTGTCTGACACAATATTCTTTGGAACACCATGTAATCTAAATACATCTCTGATGAACACTTGTGCCACATTAGTAGTTTAATACATAGCCTTCACTGGAATAAAGTGTTCTACCATATAAACTTGTGTGCCATAACCATGCTAGAATCATGTTTTTTTGAGGTCCTCGATAAAACTATAATGAAATCCATGGAAATGAACCCTTGTTTCCACTCTAGAATCGCAATTAGTTGTAGAAATCCACCTGGATGCCTACACTCTACCTTTAACTGCTGAAAATGAAAACATCTAGCCACAAAATCTATCACATCCTTCTTCAGATTCGACCAATAATAGAATTTATTTACTATGGTAAATGTCTCCTGATAGCCTGGGTGACCTGAATATGGTTTCAGATGAAACTCCTCAATATAATCTTCTTGAGCTCGCTACTGTTTGGCACATATATCCTGTCCCAAAATATGATCAAGCCATCCATTGAGAGATAATATTCCACATCCTGTGCACCTATACTCTGTTGTAACATGCGCATGAGGCCTCTATACCTGTCATCCTACTGGCCTACCTGTAAAATATGATCATGTAAGTCTGACCCATAGGAACTCATAGATGCAATGTGATTTACTTGTATTTTCCTGCTAAGAGCATTTGAAACCCTATTCTCTTTTCCATTGATGTACCTGATCTCAAAATCAAACTCACTAATCATGGCCAACCATCTAGCTTGCCAACAGTCTGCGCTTCTTATGCACTATAGATCTGAGGCCTTTCACCTTGATTCTGCAGAAAATCCATTTTATGATGCTCCTTACCCCATTTACAACACTGCAACCATCTTGTACCTTCACCTCTATTCTTTTGTTGTGAATGATGTCCCTATCTAGTTGTATTGAAATTATTATGTGGTACAAATTTCTCTTTCTCTTATGTATTATGAGGCCTTGTTCTTTTCAACATCTATTTACCTTTACCTTTATATTTATCTTTTCCTTTCCATCCTTACTGAGATTCATTCTTACGCTTTGACTACTCTTAACACTGCTTTCGTTTCCCAATAACTTCTTCAAGTGACTGAGGCTCATCATACCCAATCCGATCTCTAAATGCTAATGGAAATCAACTGACAAATCTATGAACTTTAGCCTTTTCCTCTTTAAGATAAGATTCATACCTCAATAAATCCAAGAAATTAGTCATGTGCTCCTCATCTATCATCGATCCCATTTTAAGCTCATATAATTCCTTGGCTTTGTTTTCGTAGTACCTTTTCTGAAGAGTCTCTTAAATTCATGCTAACTCAACTCCTCTATCCTAATGTCTCTGACCTGTTTTACATCTTCCCACCAGATTTCTGCTTTACCTTTCAGGCTAAAGATAAATATTATATCCTTCATATTCTCTGTGTACTCACACAACTCAAAGAACTTAATTCATGCAAATTAATCAAGCCTCTTCATCCTCAGGCTTATTTAACTCTTCATCAAAAGTGGGTGATTTTGCTTCCTTAAAAAAATCCAAAAAGTACCCCCTATCATTCCTCTTATAAGGATGATAACGATGATGATCATAATGCCTATCAGAACCAAAACTATAATAGTACCGATGTCTATCGCCTCTCCTATCCGGAGTATCCAAAAATCTACCATATATGATTGTGTCATCCCTATATGACTTGTGACCACCATGAGACCTACTTCTGTATGCCCCAATTAGTCCCATCCTCCTATCCATAGTTGATCCAGATTGGTCCTTGTATCTCCAATTCCGGCACACTCTAAAGGATTATTGCATTGACTTCCGCTTTTTTTTCATGTGCCTGCATGATTATGTCATTGTCTGATTTGTAACTCCTTATTTATTCCTTCAAAATACTCAATGTGTTTGATAAGTCAAAAGAGTTACCAACACCATGCTGCTCATTTGATTCATAGGGAGAATATTTGTAGTCTACCATTTTTCTAGTCATTTGATTTCTTCCTGCAAGGCTTACTATGTCAGCTAAACCAAATCATAAAGAAACCAACATACATTAGCATCATTCAGCAAGGATATCTCCTACAACATCAATAAATCAACAAAACACATGTATAAACATAATCATAATGACATATAAATGTACAACATATATACATATTAACATATAGAAATCATTCGCCGGATGCGGCTGATACTGAGAATTAAAGGGCCATCGGCATCAACACAGCTCCCAATGCCGCTTGCATGCCTTGCCCACATGGCTTCACGCGCTCACAGCATTGGAGTTATTAATATGCCTTGGGCTGTTCACTGCAGAATTAATTGCACCTCCGCTCTGTGGTATATGGCGTTGATTATGTTATTCGCTTTCACCATGGATGATGAACAGAGTGCTGGACGACATGAGGAAATTCTGATTCCTCTCAGAAGTGCTTGCCCTCCTGGTTCAGCTACTTCTAGCTGCAAAACGCAAACTGGTCGGCACTGTAATCTTTTGGCATGCCTGGAAACTCTTCCGGGCGTTCACTTTTCCAACGGCCCCTGCTGCAGAGCGCTCGCCTCTTCTGGCAATCCGGACTCTCTCTTTACAGGTATTTCGCCTCCTTTCAGTCTCAGTTTGAATTCTCAGATTCTCTGCCCCTCTGTTAATCGAACCTCCGATACTACTGCTTTTTTGTATAATCACAATCGCCCTGGTGGCCTCATTGTCTCCTCCCCTTCTCCTAGCCCCTTCCCTAGTCGGCCTTGTTTGCACCCCCGGCTGCTAATCATGCCCCGCCTCCGACAAAGAATGCGGGCTCGACGGGGTGTCAGTCGTGGCCTTCGCTCTGATATCCCTCCCTCGCCCCTTTCTGAACTCAGCTCTTCTTCTGACGGAGACGACCTCACTCCCCCACCTCCCTCACGAGGTGGTAGACGTAGGGGCAGAGGCAGAGCAACTCTTGCTGGCAGAGGACGTGGGCAAGCGCGTGCCATAGGTAATATCTCTGGCCGACCTGACGCTCACCATGCGCCACCCTGTCTTTCCTTTCCCCCTGACATTCACGCTCCTCCCCGTCAGCCCCCCTCTCCTGATGACTCTGCCCCTCCATACCATCTCAACTCTCCAGGTAGCAGGTTGCAGGGGTCCACAATCCGACAGACTACCCAGAACGCGGAATTACGTTTCCATTGCACTTCTTTTGACTCCATCATTACCGCCCTTATCACTGTATCCCTTCGTGAAGAGATTCCCCTTTCTGTTCCTCCCTCCGCCCCTCCCGACCCTAGTCCCAATCCCTCTCTTCACATAGGAGCTTGCACTGAAGCAGAGCACCAGAAAAAGAAGTCCGACAGTCTGGCAGGAAAGGAGGACGGCAGCACTGGAGATGAATATGCATTCAGAATCGAAGAAGAACCGATGTCTTCTGAGCAAGAGGGCTGATCCCCTGGGCTCGATTACTGATGGTTTTTTTGTATTCCACTATTCTAGATACCCACTTGTTGGGCAGGCGCTGTTTCTAGTTTTTTTTCTTTTTCAGTTACTATATGTCTTGTATAAGTTTCTGGCCGGTTTCCCTTCTATGGGCGGTCCAATTACTCATAGTTACTGGGTTGGTTTCCCACCATGGGCGACCCAGGCTTCTCAAGGACAGTACAGCTAATCAACCCAGGCTGGCTGGCTTTCACAGCAGCAGTCTTGGCAGTTTTGTATCAGTATCTTCATAATTAATAGAATTAGTCCTATTTAGAAAAAAAAAAACATATAGAAATCATTCGAACTAGAGTCCAGTCAACAATTCATGACCATATCAATCATATACCATGACCTCATGAATGAAAAAAAAAACCATACCAATGTACACTTGATAATATGTAAGCACTTTACATGCATAAACAATGCATAACCAATCGTACACTCATGATGACACCTTCCAAAACAACCCTATCAACCTTACATGTCGACATTACTACAACCATGACTAACACCATGCATATGCAACAAGCACATAGACCACAAGGATGAGTAACACATGGAATCGACATGAATGCATGATCAACACACCACCCATCTAGTCTAAGGGGTGAAAAATTCTCTCATACCACTCTGTAATAACCTCCTCCCACATATACCCATGTATCTGACCAATCGGGGTAAAAATGCGACGAGAGACTACTATTATCTGATTCAATATCATACGCCACCTTAAGGAAATGGAACCAACACCATACAACTAGAAATACCTTCTACACCTACTAAAGGACACTCAAGAGCCATACAAACCTTCCAGGAGGCTATCCCCTTAATCAAACTAAACTTTTAGTGCATCAATCCCCCAATTTCTCCCTTGATATGGGAAAGAGTGTGACTGGAAACCTCCAACTGCTCACACAACATGGGAATGTGTGCGAATGGGGACTTTTACAAGTATTTTTGAGCTTGTGACAACAATTTATGTGCCACATTTTCAAGCCGAGGGCTCAAGTCACTGCCCAAAATTCCATGACACTTCCAGAAATGAAAGATAACAAAATAATAACGATGTAAATGTATTCACTTGAACAAGGACTTGATTGGTCCCCTAATAGCCATTATAGGAATTTCGTCAAACAGGTAACATATATGTAATATACAAGTTTAAAAAAGAGATCCAAGCATAGGAGTATCATACTTATATGTGAATTTTTAAGAAGAATGGATGCCTTATATCATTAGCTGTATTACCATCTATTAGGAAATATATTCATTGCTCATTCATTTACAAATTAAAACATGATGAGAACCACATATTTTCACTTTCATAATGAAAATTCATAACCATCATATAAAAAACAAAAATACTGAGGATACAACAACCATAAATGCTACATAGAATCCAATACATTTATACATAAATTACTAAGGAAAGGAACTATTATTAATGAATGCAAACGCCAACCCAATATAGGACTACCACATTCCACCGGACCATAGATTGGCTGAGCCAAATCTCTCTTCATCCAATCACCCTCATGCCATATTCCAAGCATGAATTTGGGACTCAAACCAAAAGAACCAACCAAGGCTTACCGAGGCTAAGCCACCTCCCCCTCAACAATAGAAACAAGATTTACACAAATCCTCACCTAATCACTACGTCATAAAAAAACATGGATGCCACTAGATTTCACCACATACACCATGAGGAATTTTCATATCTACTAGTCTCTAGGATTTATCGCAATCCATAGTTTGATCCAAGGATCATTAGGCCTTAACAGAGACATCACCCTCCAGGCTTTATCGTATATCCTGCCATTCACTGGCATGGATTCCTAGGCCTGATCAAGGGCAACTACGTCTAGGATTTACTGTATATCCCACCATTCACTAGTTAAGGATTCCTAGGCCCACCTAGCCACACAATACCTAGCTTTACCACAACCCACAGTCCAGTTCAGGGGTCACTAGGCCAGTGGTTACAATTTGGTTCAACTTGGAATAAGTGTCCCATAATCATGGTTATTAATTTTACTTTATTAACTTTATTGCATGGAATTTTCACCAGGGTTGTTACAACTTGGTTACTCAAATCATTAGCCATGAGAAGATTCTTCTTAGTATCTTTATTTTTTTTCTTCAAATTAAGCTCTAGAAGCAATGTCCAACAATTATCCTCTGTATGACCATCAATGTTACATTGGTTACAATGGTTGCTAGGAAAATTGTAGTAGTTTGCTGTGGATGTTGTCTTTTTATCTTTTCCACATTGTTGTGAAACCAGCTCCAAAAATAGAAGAAAAGAGATATCAACGCCTTAGAAATAAGCCACTTCAAGGGGGAAACCTCCAATACATTACATGAATGAAAAATTCTTGGATGATACAAATTACAAAACCTCCTTTCTATATATAGGAGTCCATGTGGCCATAATGTAATCCTAGTGGGCCACAATGTAATCCTAGCCGACCTAACAATAATAATTTGAGGGCACAATAATAACAAAATGGGGGTTACAAGGGTACAATAATAACAATAAGGGGGTTACACTAACAACAATAAGGGACTATACTAGTAATATAGGGACCTAACATGCCCCTCTCCTTCAAAAAAGTGTTGTCCTCAACACTTGAGTAGCTCAGGGTGCTTCTGTATAAAATTCTCATCCTCCCATGTAGAATCTTCAGTGGGTAAGTTCTTCCACTTGATGAGATACTCTGAAATTGATCGATTCCGTAGTTGTCGAGTTCTTTTTTCCATGACTGCTTCAGGTTCCAATATGATTTTCCCTTCTCCATCAAGTTCTGGAAATACTGTTTGAACTGGAAGATCTTCACCTATAACCTTCTTTAAGCATGAAACATGGAAAACTGGATGTACTCGCGAAGAAGCAGGAAGCTCCAATTTGTATGCCATAGTACCAATCTTTGCAACACCTTGTAAGGACCATAGTACTTTGGCGATAATTTATTATCCTTCTTTGCTTGCTTGAGGGACATTTGTTTGTATGGTTGTAGCCGTAAAAATACCCAATCTCCTACATCAAAACTTCTCTCGCTACGATGTTGATCTGCCTGTTGTTTCATTCGATTTTGTACCAAATTCAGGTTATCCTTTAAGAGTTGGAGAACTTCTTGTTGATGCTCGATGTGATCTTCCACTGCTTGAACCTTCGAATTTTCTCTTAAATATGATGTGATGGATGGTGGATGATATCCCTAAAGTGCCATACATGGGGTCATGTTTGCTGCAGTATGGAAGGAAGTGTTATACCACCATTCAGCGAGAGGTAACCACTTGACCCATTGTGTTTTTTTATCAGATACAAAACAATGAAGATATCCTTCCAAACATTCATTTACTATCTCAATTTGACCATCTGATTAAGGATGATAAGATGAGCTATGAGCTAATTGAGTACCCAAACAAGAAAATAACTCCATCCAAAAATTTCCAGTAAAAATGGGATCTATGTCGCTCACAATAACCCTTGGGTTCCCATCTAGCTTTTGAATTGTGTTCATAAATGTAGTAGCAATTGTATTTTCTTTAAATGGATGAGATAATTCACAAAAGTGTGCATACTTGGTAAGTCTATCAACTACCACCATGATGACACTCTTTCCTTCGGACTTAGGTAAACCTGTGATAAAATCCATTGAAATCTCCTCCCAACGTTGACTTGGAATGGATAAAGCTTGTAGAAGTCCCGGGGTCTTAATTGTCTCAACTTTATTCTGCTGGCAAACCAAACATTCCGCCACAAACTTTTGAATATCAGATTTAAGGCCATCCCAAAAAAATTCTTTCTTCACCCCGTGGTAAGTTTTTAAAAATACTGAGTGTCCTCCTAAAGGAGAAGTGTGCAATTCCAAAAGAATATTTTGTTTTAGTTGGGAATTCTTACAAAGATATAAGCGATCTTTGTACCATAAGGAATCATTTTTCCAACTAAATGTATCAGATTTACTAGGATATTGATGACCAAAATCATATATATATATATATATATATATATATATATATATATATATATATATATATAATTTTTATAATTAACATTTTTAAAAATGTTATATGTGAACTCCATATTAAGGTTGATATATAACTAACATGGAAATTGAAGTATTTTATTTATGGCTCACAAATCTCTTTTTTGAGTGAAAAACTTGAGCGATTTGATCCCTATCAATGTTTGATAGATATGGAGTTAATATGGATCTAGTATATATATATATATATATATAGAGAGAGAGAGAGAGAGAGAGAGAGAGAGAGAGAGTTATATTTGAAAAAAACTATAATATTAAAATAACCAATTTCACTAGATGCTCCAAAGGAAAAACCATAAGTGGATAGCATATGGAAGAAGAGCATAGATGTCTTGAGAAATCTAGGTCTCGTGGATTAAGAGATTTCCCTTGAGATGATAACTGCTTGTGAATCAATTTTACTTCTTTATATTTGGTTTTCTTCTTTACTTAGATTATTATCGTGTTCTTATTCATCAAACAATTACCAAAGCATAAACAATAAAGAAATAAGAGACATAGAATGTAAGCTATCAGCTAGGGCCAAAACCTCTCCAACCTGAGAGGAAAACCCAAATGAATTATTCTTCTTATAGAGACTTCAATTGACGAATACCATAACCATTACCTAGACCCTTGACATAACAACCTTTCCAAGACCAAGTCATGCCTTCATTCTTTTATTTTTCTTCGCATTGCTTAGGTTAACTCAAATCAAACTATATTCATGCACTGCACTTCTTGGCTATATAAAATTTTGGTCCCTTTCCCATAGAAATGCAGTTCGTACTTCTGTAATTTCACATGTAGGAGGAGAGGGAACAAGCTTGGGGATGCCTTCATTCCTTCGCTATACTTGGAGACTTATTTAGGTGAAATCGATTAGAAACACAGTTGGTTTGGAGACATTTTTTTGGACTTCCTCTTGGAATGTTATAATAATACTGTAGAAACCCTAGTTTTCTGCCACATATGTGAATATATTAGCTCGAAAATGTGACAAACAACTTCAATCTTCATCTCCTTCTTCTCATTGGTTATGAGGTTGCTTTGCTTGTGAAATTTAAACTTCTTCCTACTGTCTTATCCTTGACCAAAAATTTGGGTATAGAATGAAGGTTGAGCTGCCTATTTATAGTTGTTTTCTCCTCAAAATAATTCGACTTGAACTTTGTGAATAGGCTGACATGCCTTTCTTGATTTATCCTTAAGCTAGCTTCAAAGATAGATTGTGACATGGTATTGGAGGGTTAATGACTCAGTAAAATTATCTCTTACAATGTGTAACATGCCCAAATGAGTATTTCATCTTTGAAATTGACTCAATAGACTTTATGACTTGGTGAACAAACCTGAGGGCTCACAATGGGAGACTTTACTATTAAATAAAATTCCTTGATCATGAAACCCATGATTCAAGTGTTAAAAAAATAATTTTATTTTCTTCTTTAAATAAATTACATAAAATCACAATTACACATGTCATTATGAATATCGAACCTAGTTACACTTTTTCAACACTCCCTCTTAACTAGGGAGGTATTCATATTCCATACAAGTTACTTAGTCATTCTGAATTTGAATAATTATCATAAGAAGAGTCGGATTGGTAACCCATATGTTTAACATCATAACTACAAGCATTATCACATAGCAAGGCCTCAAATAACAACTCTATGTATCCACAAGATCATAACATAATGATGGCGAGACAATGATGTATAAACACCCTCATTATTGTCTTTCTCGGAATATGCTCCACTCGGGTTCTCAGAGTGTGTTCCATCAAGAATATTCTTAACTTAGATTTCCAGTCCTAAAATAATATCGGTCCTCTATGACTAATCTTATCTTGGATGCCTTAACTTGTCGTCAAAGAGTATTGAATTCCAGATATTTTCCCAATCCTCCATTATGCCTTCCTAGGTGAAGACAAGAATGATGTGTCTCTCTCTCCCTCTCAACTTAGGGAGGACATACCCATTCCACTGAGTGAATGTATCTATTCCTGTAAAAGGAATGTACCAATATAACTCTTGATTAAGGACTTTAACAAGCTCCCTTATGTCTAGGGACTTGCTTCCAGTAGCTCATCAGGTGGAGATCATGGGACAACCAGCTACTTGTAGAACTAATTCCTTTGATGTCATGAATTTATTCCTAGTCATAAATTCTACATATTTCAGGACTTCCTTGTAGGACACATGCCATCCATCACTTTCATTCATGAGTCATGTTGTCACTTATTTCATTGGAAAGTGATCCATCGGTCCATATATGGCCTTCCTTCATGCCATGTTTCCTAATGGATCTTTCATCTTACTACATGGTCATCATTGTTGGAAGAAATACAAAACTCTTCCCTTGGAAGACCTGCATAATACCATCCATATATTTATTCAAAAATAATAAATGAACATTAAGTCAGAATTACCTTTATGATGGTCTTTCATCATGACATCTTCCTGTTTGCATCACCATCCTACATACATATTGAAACATCTCCAAAAGATATACATCGTCAAAGGTCTCCTTCTTTTTCCAGACTCCATTAGGGTATTCATATCTTTCATAGAGATATAATAGTCAAATTTCTCAGTCCTTAGATGTTTATTTCCTTCTTCATAGTTTCATATTCCATGATCTCTTCCCTTATTTCTTAACATATTTCCTTCTAGGAACTTTCTATCATAGTTCCTCTAATTATTATCCACCACCTCATATTTCATATTACACATGAACGGTTGATTTCATCTTGTCAATGTGTGACCCATGCCTTCCTGAATCTTTTTCAATGGAGGATATCCTCCTATTTTTATCATTCTCTCAAAGTAGAGAATTTATGACATGACTCCATATTATCAAATAAAATCAAACATACTCGATTTTTCAGTTTAGGCTATCTATAATTTTTTCAGAAGCTTCCTTGATTGAAATATATTTTAATTCCTTGATATGATTGACATCTTTTTCATCATACCATTATCCCATGAATTCCACCAGTTGGAATTCTTCATGAAACACTTGCTTCCTTTTGATCGGTGAACCTTCCAATGAAGATTCCAATAGAGGATCTTAAGTATCCTCATCTAGAAATGATTCCTTTTGACTGATGTATGATGATATTTGTATTATATAACATTTTCTCCTTCTCATATGTACCACTTATGCTTATAATGAGGTTACCAAGAGCTATATCCTTACATAGGTGACTGCCATATATTTTTATTCTAGCTATCCTTCATGCTTCTCTATCATGATGTCACGATCTCTTACTTTTAATGCCTCTATGATGCCATGATGCATACTATCATTCTTATTAGTGACTCATGATATTCATATATTACAATAGAAACCTTAAAACAAAAACTTGAATAGAACTAGGTGAGGAAGACTCATCTCAATCATAGTAGAGATGTTTTACTTCCTCTTTCTTGGATTTCTTCTTTTCAGCTTCCTCTATTTATTTCGTGATATGCGCTTTCTCTCTTCCCATTGTGTTATTGTCCTTCATGATATTAGGACAATATATATTGTAATTCCCATATTCTTGACACCCATAACATTGAAACTTATCCATGTTCTTATTTTTCTTTTGAGGACCAAACTTTCCAAATTTTCCTTTTCTTTTTGCCATTACGGCATATGCTTGATTCTTCTCATTTGATCCCACATCAGTATTTTCCTTTAGTCTAGTTTCTTCAATATTTCATAGAGGCCATATATCCTATAATGAAGTAGCTTCTTTCTTCCCATAAATACTTGAATTAAGGTTATCCAACTCCTTTGGTAGTGCACTTAGTATTATAGTGGTCATTTCCTTGCCAGAAATTATTTCTCCTAGATCTTGAAGTTGATCCCTGATCTCAGATATCCTCATAAAGTATGAGGTTATTCATTCTTCCTTTGATATCTATAGCTTGTAGAGTTATTTCCTTAATTATATCACTTCTCCTACAGTTCTTACAGAAAACAAATCTACTAGTTTGTCATAAATTCCTTTTGAAGTTTCGAGTTTTGATACATATGGAATGAGGGGATCCTTGATGGATTATATGAGAATAATTTGAGCCCTTAATTCCCCTTTCATAAATATTGCAAGTGCTTGAGAATATTCCTTTGGATTTTTGGTGGTTGTACCCTTTACATGATCCATGACATCATTTTCAACGAGATTCAGGTTTGTCCTTTTCTTCCATGCAAGTAAGTTTGAAGCCCCAACCAATTTGTTGTTTTCCTTGCAAAAATACATGTTGATAGATTCAAATGTAGACATAAATATACTTACATGTTAAGATGATTCTTCCACTTGCTACCTCATTGAATTTGATGATGATATAGAAAATAGAAAATTTCTCCTTGATGAAGATATTTCTCTTCAAGAATGATCCTTGATTACACGAAGAGGGAGATCACTTAAGATTTAATGGTAAGGAAATTTCTTCAATGAGAGTTAAATTTCCTTAGAACATTTGATGATGATGAAAATGTCCTTTTTTTTTTCTAAGTAATACTAATTCTATTAATTCATCAACCAGAGGTTACATTTCTCATCCTTGGAAATGGAAAGATCCATGATGGAGGGAATAAACAAAATAATGTTGTCCAAAACTAGACTACCCCTAGAGGGGAAACCAACCTTAATTATCTAGATAGAATGAGCTGCCCATAGTGGGAAACCAACCTTTAAAATAGTGCAAAAAGAGACCAAAAGAGCTAGCATAGGAAAGCAAACTAAGAAACCCAAAGAGAGAGTGCTATGGAGAACCTTCATGTTTGTCGCTAAAGGGAGGCTCCTCTTTGAGGATGCGACAAATGTATTCATAGTCTAGTGAATCAAGCCCAGGGTCAGAGTCTTCAAGCTGCTCACATGGGGATTCAGGAAGCCCGAGGCACTCCGCCGGAGTGTCATGAGTGGCGTTATCCTGCATAGATGCTGTAATATCCATGGCGTCAGTCGAATTGAGGTCTTCTTTCCTCTTGGAGGAGCCCGAGAGACGCAGACCTGGTAGATTCTTCTCTTCAGCCAGCTCAGAGTCGCTATCATTGAAATTGGAGTTGGAGGCCGGCTGCACAGGGAGGGCTTTGAGTTTATGGGGGATGAAGGTAGGCTCTGCAGGGATGGTGGACTTGCGCACTCTCTTCTTATCGCGGGAGGAGGAGGGGGGAGCGGAGGGGTCCAGGAGCTACGCAGGAGGAACGAAGGAGTCGGATGGCTATGCAGGCATGAAGGCGGAGGGCAACAAGTCCGCCATGTTCCAAGAGACTGGAAGATTTAAGTCTTGGGGGATGGCATGGGGCAGAGGGGGACGCGAAGGGAGGCCCCTGCCCCCAACTCTTCTGCACCATTTTCAGTGTCGTTGCAGCATCATGACAAGCTTAGACAGGGCGCGATACTACGGAGGGGTCGCTGCAGAGGCCTGAGCCCAGAAGCTTCTTGCCTGAGCATGGGAGGGCCGAAGCAAGAAGAACAGAGGGAGAGCGATCAGAGTGGGCTGAAGAGCCAGAGAAGGAGCGGGAGAAGTGAACAACATGGTGCCGGTAGGAGTTAATACCAAATGCATTGAGTACGTCAAAAATAAGGTGGCGCATGGGACTTTAAAGCCTAGCCCACGCGAGAATTGAAGGCATTGTGCATCCCAAGGTTGGGGCACATGGGTGCACCGTGTAGTGATCCACATGGCCACCCCGTGTAGTCTTGCAAAGCTAGGTACCACTCGCATCCAGTGGATGATGACAACGTCCTTGATCTTGCTTCTCTTGGATGAATAGTCTTCAAGCTACTTTAAGTTGTAGATCTATTCAACTTGATTAGGGTCTTTGTGGTATTTTTTATGATAAATTTAGGATCCTAAGTCTCTTTTTGATGTATACTTCTTCTTTGATCTATGGTTTCGGTACTTATTTGTAGATCATTAATTTAAGATGATCTTCTAGATTTGCTTTGTTTTCCTTCTTGAATGCTTGAGTGTCTCTTCGTAATATGCCCTTCCTTGAGTTTTTCACCTTAGGTTTGATACCATGTTGAGAAATCTAGGGCACGTGGATTAGGATATTTCTCTTGAGATGATAACTACTTGTGAATTATTTTTACTTCTTTAGATTAGGTTCTCTTCTTTACTTATATTATTATCATGTTCTTCTTCATCAAAAATTTACTAAAGCATAAACAATAAAGTGATAAGAGACACAGAATTTAGGCTATCAGCTAGGGCAAAAACCTCTCCAATCTGAGAGGAAAACCAAAGTGAATTATTCTTCTTATAGATAATTCAATTTAAAAATACCAAGACCATGACCTAGACCCTTGACATAACAAACTTTCCAATACAAATTCACAAGATTCTTCTTTTTGCTTATTCTCCTTGCTTGGGTCAACGCAAGTCAAAATATCTTCATGCACTGCACTTCTTGGATAAATGAAATTTTGGTCCCTTAACCACAGACCTACAGTCTGTTCTTTTGCAATTTCACACATGGTAGGAGAGGGAATGAGATTGGGGATGCCTTCCTTCATTCACTATACTTGGATACTTCTTTAGGTGAACTTGGCTAGCAATGGAACTAAGACCTTTAGGGCGAATTTCTCTTAGAATGTTATGATACTACTACACAAACACTAGTTTTATACCACACGTGTGAATATGTTAGCCCAAAAATAGTGCCAAACTACTTCAATCTTCCTCTCCTTATTCTCATTGGTTATGAAGTTGCTTTGCCTGTGAACTTCACACTTCTTCTTGCTTTCTTTTCCTTGACCGAAATTTTGTGTCTAGAATGAAGGAGGAGCTGCCTATTTATAATGGTTTTCTCCTCAAAATAAGTCAACTTGATCTTGGTGACTATGCCGACATGCCTTTCTAGATTTATCCTCAAGCTGACTTCAAGGATAGCTTGTGACATGGTATTGGAGGTTTAATGACTCAGTCAAATTATATTTTAAAATGTGTAACATGCCCAAATGGGTCATTCATATTTAAAAGTGACTCAATAGACTTTATCACTTGATGAACAAACCTAATGCCTCATGATGGGAGCCTTTAATATTAAAATACAATTCCTTGATCATGAAACTCATGATCCAAGTATTAAAAAAATAAAATTATTTTCTTATTTACATCAATTAGATAAAATCACAATTACACATGTCATTACGAATATTGAACCTAGTTATGGTTTTTCAACTAGATGAAGACAATGTGATATGTTACAAAAGCCAACCCAATTATTTCAATTTAACATAACATCAGTGAAAACACTTTTCAACATCCTTTTAAGTATATGACCATACACGGAAAAAAAACATGTGAACCCTATTTGAAAGCCATATTTTTTCCTAATATACCATATTTTGGACACTATGCATCTCAATTTGCATGATATTTTCCTCTCCCAATGCATGAGATCATTTGTCATCATGTTCTCATTTAATTAGTCTCTTAACAAATTTTCATTTTTTCTTGAGATTGAGCCAAAGGATAATTACATAAGATCTTATGAAAAATATGAACTCTCTCATCATTCCCCATATATTTCATCTTCTTCAGGCTCCTCATCTTCTTTTTGTTTCCCTATATTCCTTCCACCAAAGAGGTCATCTTGTGCTTCTGTTGTCACAAAAACAAACTTCTTTTAAAGTACATCATGTTTTATTTTATTTTTTTACCATGATATTTTTGTGACTAAATTATATTTTAATTTCTTATTTTACCATTGTCTTCTTGTGACTTATGATTAGGTATCATTCCTCTAATTATATCCCTCATATCAGTTCCTAATCCTCCACGTATATCCCATATATCACGCCTTTTCTCTGCAATGAAAGAAACACTACACACATCAAAAAGGGAGAGCTAAAAAAGGATAAGAAACATCATGGTCAATATTATCGAGGAACCCAATTGCAAAATCAAGGAACTAACATATTGTATGATCGGGTAATAATTGTTTAATAAAATGAGTTGTTGCTTGTGCATTTAAGGTTGTCGTAGGACATGTTGCTAATGCATATACAAACAAAACTTAGTTGTCAATAGGGAATGGTCCAAGGATCTATTTTTGTTTTAAACTTGTAATAAAAGCGAAAAAAAAAGAACATGAAATAGTCGAGGGATATACATTTTTTGAAATTTGTAGAAAACTTGGGACAAAGTATGTTGATAATGTTCTCCAATAATGTTATTCCTTTTCTCACTCAATCTTTTTTCTATATATATAGGAGACCCTAAAATCATTACATGGATGTACATATTTGGAAAATATTTCCTGTTAAGATACTATGAACTGCACAATCTAACTAAATTTAGAAGTGTAATTAAATGTTAAAATACCATACATTGGGAATGAATTTTTTGTTAAAAAATAGAGACAACATTTTTTATTCTTACATTCACATTTAGTGTGGAGTCAATACTTGTGATTCTACATTCACATTCAGATGCATGGTAGAGTATATGAGGTTCAAATAGTCATGATTTCTTTACATTCATTGATGTGCAAAAAAAATAAATAAATAAAGGGAACAATAGTAAATATTTTGGGTAAATAGTTTCCTTATTTTAAATAATGTAGACCTAAACATATTTGCTTCCAATTACAATATTCTAGTTTCACACATATACTCATGTTGATGTAATATTCTACCTTGTTGGTATACAAATGCAACCTTCCCTGCGAAAATTTATAACAAAAATAAACCAGTAAAAACAAAATCTACCAAATTTTTTGAAGATGTAAACTTCATTTCCAATAAGCCACCAAGAAAAAACTATTAAACAACAAGATTAATATTTTGACAAGAAAACATGGAGTATAATAAAAGAAACTATGAGGTAGAAAAATAAGTCCAATTAATTAAGTTAAATTTTCTTAGGAGCAATAAAACATACAAACTTTTATTTAAACTTTATTTTTATATTTTGAAGTTGGGATGTTGATTCACTAGTGAGGTCAACCAATTGGCAATCCATCCACAACCTTTATGTTCTCGTTGTGATTTATGGCTCTTCCCCACTGTGGATTGAGTTTGAAAGGAATGAGTCCAGGTGGAGGTACAGGGAAATTTTGGTAGAATATCTAACACTCAAACCTAGAACTTGATCCAAATGAAGTCTTCTCTTTGTAGTGAAAACACCCGAGGCATGTTTCTTGAAGAAAATCCAAAAAAAAATGGAACAAGGAAAATAAATTTATATTATTCATATGCTCAAGATGCATAAGCCTATTAAATTGTAACAAGTGTAACAAGTGAAAAATGTTATTTCTCAATATGGTTTTATGATCTAGGATTTATATTATTAGGCTTCCCCAATCATTATTTGAAAATGTTCATTATATGGAGTTCTATTTTTTATGAACCAAGGTAGAAGTCTTTAACAATTTTGGCTTAGTAGCTTCCGCTCAAACCTAGAAACTGAGCCGAATGAAGTCTTATCCTTGAATTTGAGTCATTTGAAGTATACTTCTTGAAGAAATTCTAAAAAAAGGAACAAATAAAACAAAGAAATTTTACATTTGCTTAGGAGTCAAGACATGGAGGCCTATTAAATAGTAACAATTTTCAAATGTTTTCTCAATATGGTTTTCTGATCCAGGATTTATAATATTGGGCTTCCCATTTCACTCATTAAGGAATGTTCAAAATGTGTAGTTCCATTCTTGATGTGGTTTTCCCCACTTGTATTGCATGAGCTTCAAAGGGATGAACCTAGGTAGAATTACCAAGAAATTTTGATTGAACAACAACCAACAATCACGGTAATAATATAAGTTAGAAAATATGTCCTTTAACCTCAATTTTTATATTTTGAAGATGGAGCATTGATTCACTAATGACGCCAATTTATTTTCAAGCTATCCACGATAGTTCCATTAGTGAGGTAAGGCTAACTGATTATCAATCCATTCAACATGTATTATTTCCTCTTATTTATCAGTTCCTTTTTTTATTTAATATCTTTTATTCATAGAGAAGCATTGCAACTGGATCGAATAGGTCAGTCACCAATGATGCCAAATATGCCACTTTCTTTACCATTGAACCATGACCCATATTGGAAACTCATCATATTTTAATTATTTTTATGTTTTTATTATTATTCTATATTAAACATAACAAATGAAAGTAGGAGTTTGGAATCTTGATTGCATCATTGTTTGGAAATATTATCGAGGTGAATAATGGCCTAAATACCCTTGTCTTTATTCTTATGGGACCACCATTGCTATTGTTTTGTGTGATCAATTTCTTATTATTCAAATGGGTACGACTTCAAATAGAAATTTGGTCATTTTTCAATAAATTGCAATGGAAAGGTTTGAATCAACTGAAAAACAACTCCATTGCAATCGAATTGTTGGATTAACATAACCTTTTTCATATGGAATTGTAAAAATTTGAAATTGAGCTAAACTTGAAACTTTAAGATCTACAAATCAATATGATTAGCATACACAAGGGAAAATGGTGGGGAGAGTAAAATAAAATGCATCCTTACAATAAAATATATGTGGAATTAAATACACCTAGAATTGGAAATTGTTGTTCCTTCTTTTAAATGTTCTATAACCCTAATTCGTAATTGTTAAAACTATACAAATACGGTCAAATTAAAATTTGGAAAACTTATTTGAAAGATATGATGATTGCATTGAATTCCTCTTTTCTAGAGGACCAAAGTTGATCTAAATATCACTAAAATCAGATAAGGGAAAGTGTACTTATGAAGGAAAGCCCACATATGCACATTTGGACAAAGTCAACACTAAAGAAAATTGGCCACCCATGGAAGCCTATAAATACAAGTGACCTCAAGCTCATTTGGACATCACCGAGCATATTCCTCTTCTATTATCATTGAATAGTTCACAGAGGTTTGAGGCAAGGTCGAAAAATAAGTTCGAAAAGGTTTGAGATTATAGGGTCTGAGGCTTGCATCCGATCTAGTGTTTCTGAGCTATAGTCCCATGCTTGTCACAAAGAAATTTCGGCTATATTCGCTAGCATACATGCATGAAGGGAGCGTCTAGGATCCTATAGTCACTCTCACAACCCATCATGCATTTGATTGGGGAGTTTGACTAAAGTTAACCATTAACCAAAGTTTTCTTCAGTTGACTGAAGAATGGAGAAGTTTTCTCTGTTATATTTTGACACTGGAAACTTGTTTCTGAATGTTGTTGGGTTGTATTGTTGGATACTATTTTATTTGGCTCATTGTAATCTCTGTTGAACATTTATGAAAATTTAATAGAAGAATAAATTCAAATGGTTTTCCCCCTAGTGGATTTTTTTCCCTGGTCTTTGACCAAATTTTGTGTCTCTTGTTGATGTGTTGATTGTCTCCTTTGTCATTGCATTCATTTTTATATCTTCAATAGCTTTTGATGAATGGAAAGAATGATTGTAATTGAAAATATTTCTAATTGAAGTATTAAATTGGGCTACAATAATTGATACAACATAGAAAAATCTAAAAATTTAACATGGAATCAGAGCTAAGGTGAAGGATAATCCCAAAAGGAGACAAGGATTGAAGAAATAATCTTTGGAAAGTTGAAAGAGCTAATCTATCCAATTCATGATGTCTTCCACCTTCAAGTAAAATGAGAAGTTGATTGACACATACAATTTTTTTGCATGGAAAGTCAGGTTGGAAATCATACCAGAGAACAATGATGTTTTGGATTACATTCAAGGAAAAGTACTTGAGCCTCTAGAAAATGATTCTGTTGCTATCAAAATCAAGCATATGAAAGGTGAGAATAAAACAAAGAAAATTATAGCTGATGGTTTTCATGATAATTTACTTGCATATGTTGGAAACTTGAGAAGGTCCAAGGAAATGTATGATAAGAAACAAGCATGTATGAGGTCAACAATCTGAATGAAGCTATATCCTTGAAAGATGAACTCAAAGACACGAAGATGAACAAAGGAGAGCCCGTATAATCCTACATAATGATGATATCTCATCTTAGAGATCAATTTCAAATTTTTTGGGAATATGTGTTTGATAAGGAATTAGTGATTGTAACTCTAATCGGTCTCCCTCCTATTTGGGAAACCTTCATCACTACCATAATAAAAAAAATGACCTACTATCATTTGATTAAATTTTTGGAAATATCACTCAAGAATAATCAAGGATGATATCAAGAGGAAGGATTAAAAAGCATGAAGAAGGAGAGCCCAATGCATTCATTTTTCATGAAAATAAGAAGAAAGGGAAAGGAGGTCCATAAAATTCAAAAATCCTCCTCCTCAATATTCAAATAAAATAAAATAATACTCGCACATTGAATACTAAAATTGTCACAAGAAGGGTCATTATGCTTGAGTTTTCCTTGAGAAGAGAAATGGACCATGCTACAATACTAGATGTTACAACAATAGGTTCAATGATCAAAGAAGAAGAGATGATAGAAGGAATGACCACAATGAAAGAGATTAAAGAAGAAGAAGAGATGCTCCAAGTGATCATGAAGAAGATCGTCGTCCACAAAAGAAGTCAAGATTCTTTAGGTATGAAAGTAATGTTGTGAATCAATCTGAATATATTCTTATCTTATTAATTCATCTCCTTTGGATTCGTGGGATATTTGGTTGGTTGCCAGTGGGGCCACTCATCACATATTTGGTTATAAGGAATTTTTATTTAATTTGGTGGAGAGGGAGTCAAATTTGAAAATCATTCTCGGAGAAAACTTCACTCATCCCGTTAAAATTTTTGGGTCCATCAAATTTTAGTTGAATTGAGGAGAATCTATTTTTCTTCATGATGTAATGTATGTGGTTAGGTTGGAGAAGAATTTGGTATCAATAGATAAAGGAATGAGGGTTTCCTTAATCAAAGTAAAGGTTATTACTTGACCTTTTGGATCACCTACGAGATATGCGTTCACATTGGGATCAAGATACGAAGGAATCTACAGGGTTACTAGAATACCACTCCTAGGATTGGTCCATGATGCTAATCATCTAGGTGAGATATGGCACTGAAGATTGGACCATCTACATTATGAAACTCTTCTGAAATTGGATAAATTGGTGTCGGGGATTCCCAAGGTTCAATATCAACATGATGGAGTATGTCCAGGATGTTCCAATGGGAAGAAGACAAGGGGAAAATTCCCCTCTAGCAAGAAAAATTCAAATGACATCCTCCATATCATTCATTCTGACTTGAGTGTTCTTATGCCTATACATTCTCTTAGTAACCATCTCTATTACATCACCTTCAAAGATTAACTTACAATAAATACATGGATATATTATCTGAACCATAAGGATGAAGCATCCAAAAAGTTCAAGGATTTCAATGCTTTGATCAAAAATCAAACAAGGAAGAAAATAAAGATATTCAGGTCTAACAATGGTGGAAAATACAATTCAAATGAGTTCATTTATTTTTTCAGTAAGGAAGGTATAAATAAGGAGACAACTATGCCATATACTCCCGAACAAAATGGAGTAGTCAAAAGGAAGAACAAGTCTATTGTAGAAGTTGCTAGTGCCATGATCCATGATCAAGAGTTGCCAAATATCCTTTGGGGAGTAGAAAAAAATGCTTCCATATATGTTAAAAATAGGGTTCCTCATCAAGCATTAGACAACAAAACACCCAAAGAAGTATTCATAGGTGTCAAGCCCAATGTGAATCATATCTGTATCTTTGGTTGCCCTGTATAATTTCATGTGATGAAGGAGAAAAGAAACAAGTTGGAAGCCACTAGAAGAAAATGTACATGTGTTGGATATTGTGAAAATTCTAAAGCTTTTAGAATATATATTCCTGGTCAAAGGAATGTTTATATTATCAAGGATATAGCATTCGATGAATATTCTGCCCTCGGAAAAGCAAGGGACCTTCCTCCACCTCCTCCATTTGAGAAGAAGAATGAAGATATGGATATTTTGGATGTTCCTTACATGCTTGAATATGAGACAGATATTGTTGATGATCCCATGGGTCCCATGGATCCCTTAGATCCTCCTCCATGTGATCCTCCCTCTGGGAAGAGGCCACTTTGGCTTCAAGACATATTACAAGATGATGAGATTCAAGCTCCTGTACGAATATCATTTATAGAAAGGAAGAAACCATGCAGGTATCAGAGATATGTTGCAACCATGAGTACTATAATCTAATATGAACCTTCCACATTTGAAGAAGTCGTAAAAGAAAAAGTTCAGAAATATGTTACGAAAAATGAATATAAATCAATTATGAATAATGATGTATGGGAAGTCGTGCTGAGACTGAAGGGTAAATATGTGGTGATTTCAAAATGGCTATTCAAAATCAAGCATGGATTTGATGGTAGCATTGAGAAATACAAGGAAAGTTTTATGGCTCGAGGATTTTCATGGAAAGAGGGAGAAGATTATGATGATATATTCACACCTATGGCATGTTATACAACCATTCGCTCAAGAGTTTCCCTTGCCACAAGTCAAGGATGGACTCTTCATCATATGGATGTGAAGGCGAAATTTATTCATGGTATGTTACATGAGGAAGTATATGTTGAGAAACCACATGGATTTGAAGTAGAGGACTGAAATACACACGTTTGTAGAGTGAAAAAGGAATTGTATGGTTTGAAGCAAGCCCCCGTAGAATGGTACACATGCATAGACAGTTATTTGGTGAAGCTAGGGTTCACAAGAAGTAATTTCGATCCCAACCTACTTCAAGGTAGTGCAAGGTATGCCGACAATTTTGGTTTTATATGTTGATTACCTATTCTTGATAGGTAGTGAGCCCTTGATCATCGAGTGTAAGAGGGAGCTAGCCTTTTAATTTGATATGAAGGACCTTGGACTCATGCACTAATTTTTAGGCCTTGAGGTGTGGCAAAGGTATGGTGAGATTTTCCTTTCACAAGGGAACTATATCGTGAAGTTGTTGGAAATATTTGGAATAAAATAATGCAAGTCACTACCCACACCAGTGGAAATTAACTTCAAGAAGTTATTTGGATAAGCTAGATTACCCAATTTGGAAAATCCATCCGAGTATAGACAGTTGATAGGGGCTCTGGTGTTCCTAGTGATACTCATCTAAACATATTCTATGAAGTGAATATGTTTATTCAATTCATGACCAAGCATCTCCATTCACATTGGTTCGCTTCCAAACACATTCTGAGATATTTGCATGGATCAATCACACTTGGATTGATATATTCTGCTGGAGATGTTTGACTTCATGGATACATCGATGCTGACTAGGAAGGAAATGTTATCGATAGGAAGAGTATATCTAGATTTTATTTTAGCCTTGGATCTTCCATGATATCTTGGATGAGAAGGAAACATGAGTCTGTAGCGTTGAGTATCACTGAGGTAGGGTATATTTTTTCTAGCATGGCTAGTTGTGAAGCTGTTTGTTTGAGGAATCTCTTTGGAGAGATATTTGAGTAGGTCTTGGATACTACAATGATATATTGTGATAAGAAGAGTGGGATACATCTAGGATAAAATATTTTGTTTCATGACAAGTCCAAGAACATATAGATTTGATACCACTTCATTCGAGACATGGTGCAGAGAGGAGTCATTCGAATCCACCACATATTGACATATGAGAAGATTGCAGATATTATCACTAAGGCTTTGTCAGAAGGGAATTTATTGGTATTCATAGAGTATCTTGGAATCATTGATGTGACCCCTCCTAATAAGGGGAATCACTAATCGAGGACATTGACCCTGTTGGTGTCCCGTGTTTTGATAGTTTGGAAAATCAAAAGACAAGGCAACATCAGAACCAATCTTTAGAGTTCCAGGATCTAGTCCTCCTGTTCTCAGAGAGGGATATTTCAAATATTTGTTTGCAAAGGTTTATCTTGTGTGCTTTGATTATGGATTTTAGACTAGTTATTAAGTGCAAATGTTTGTTTGGTTGGGTTGAGTTGATACAGCAGAACATGAAAGGTCTAGGAAAGATAGACAGAAAGAGGAAATATCTGGTTCATTGGGCAATGCAGTCAAAATAAGGTCATGACAAACTCTTCAAGGGATATGAGATATCAAAGGGCAAATCTAACTTGGCCACAGGATCCTTTGTTTTGGAATGAGATGGACATTAATGTTTTGGAAAGAGAAGTTTAATTCTCAACAAAGGGAACTTGAAAACATAACTTAACAATAAAGA
Organism: Pinus albicaulis; assembly: GCA_034641835.2. Classification (NCBI taxonomy): domain Eukaryota; kingdom Viridiplantae; phylum Streptophyta; class Pinopsida; order Pinales; family Pinaceae; genus Pinus; species Pinus albicaulis. Next base: position 1,682,013,459 of record CM076575.1, on the reverse strand, counting down.
GATATTTGACAGACAGGGCTAACCATAAATTCTACAAACATTCTTTAAGCAAATAATGACTTCAAGAAAAATTTTAAAATGAAAATTAAGATTCGGGGAACTCCCTATTTCCTCAAATATTTTATTTTAAAGGACTTAGAAAACATAAAAGATTCACTGATAGTTGCATTTATAAAAGAGGGAACACCTAAATAAAATCTATGCTCACAACTATAACGACCTTCAAAACAACTTTTCAAGCAATGGCAAAGGGCAAGATCAAAACCGACCTCTTTGATTAACTTAAAACAATGGTAATTCAAAGGGAGACTTCAATAACAACTTTCAAGTGATGGCAGACAAGCAGGGAGAACCATAAATCATGCTGAAACCAACTATTTGAGGTATTATAGAAATAAACGAGCATGAAGACTAAAGAGAAAGTTTAAAGCCTCTAAAATACTTCAGCAGAAGAAAACATAAAACAGTGAAGGATGAACAAGTCTAAGGTGCTTCCAGGAGTCATTTCTTAGCCTAAAACTTTCAACCTACTGTAGTAAGAAATTATGGAACATAATGAAAACAGGGGAAAACATAGAATAGTTCAGAATACTTCACCAACAGGCAAGCTCATGGATCCAATGATAGAGCCTTCTCAGGAACAAGCATGCAACAACATCATCAAGACATCCAAGACTTCAATTTGTTTTTCAACTTCAACAGACTTGTATATTTATTTCGGAGAGTTTCAGTGTTACAGCTTGTAATCAAACAACAACCAACAACCAACAATTTCTCATCTTCTACAGCAGTATTTATAGAAGGATGAGGAGGTGAGAACTAAAAAGATCTCAAGGGTCATTAATATAGATTAAATGACTTCTCGGCCCTTTGGGGGGCTCGATGGAGAAGGGTACAGGTGGACTACTGTATTAATGTTTACAATTATGAATTTAAACTCGGTGGGAGCCTTATTTGACTTTGAGGCTTTGTGCTATGTTCAGAGTAACTCTGCAGATATTTCTGCATTGATTTCCTTGCAGAAGTAACTCTCTGGCTGTGCTGGAGGTGAATATCTGATTTTCTTCAATAACTTCGGCCTCTGTTTGAATGGTTTGAGACAACATGTGGCTTTTATGTTAGCTGAGGAATTAATTCGCCTCAGTTGAAGCGATGGAAGCCTTCCTGTCAGTGAAACACTTATGATTTTCTATTGACTGTGTTTTAATCCAGGGGATTAGGATTTTGATAGTCATTCTTAGCCGTAATTCCCCAGATCTATCTTTAATCTTCATCTGCTGTGCTTTGTCTTCAAACTTATACTCTTTAACTGTTCTTTTGAATGAAACAGTGTCTTGTCGATGTGTAGGGCCACACAGGCCATTTTACGTGTTATAAACGCTCAGGAAACATTGACAAATCATTGAATTCAACTCTGTGAATGGTTCTTTTCAGTAGCTCAAAGGCACAGGAAACGTATTTCCCAGTTCCCGGCTTTCCTTCATTATTTAGTGGAAAACCATTAAAACACCTGCAAAACACTAAAAAACAATTAATAAATCCTGCGTTTTGGGTTTCAACTACTTAGAAGGCGAGGAAGGAGCGCAGCCATTGGATCTGGACACGAGGACGGTCCAGATTTAATCGGGGCAAAGCAATCGGCGGGAGGAGAAAAAGGGATGCGATTGAAAAACTCTGATGCGATTGCGCGATCGGGAGGGGGGATGCGATTATGCGATAGCCGTCGATCTGAGAACGAGATCAACGGGGGAGAATGGATCGGGGGAGTCGCAATCGGGGGGCAAACAAAATGCATGCAATTAAACTTTTCACTGCGATTGAGCGCAGGCCGTCGATCTACAGATTAGATCATTGATGGAGAACAAATCGGGGTGTTTCAAATGGCGGAGGAAAGGTTAATAATCGGAGTGATTGAGGGCCGTTGGATGAGATATAACGGATGGTTTGGATGTGATCGGAGACATTCAATCGGCGGGGGAAAAAGGCACAACGCTGAAAACCCGCGATGCGGTTTGAGCGATGACCGTTGATCTGAGAATCAGATCAACGGTGGGTAATTAATCGGAGGGATGGCTGATCGGGGGAAAAAACTAATGCACCGAATGAAAAACTCCGATGCGATTTTGTGCAGATCGTTGGATTAGCTTACGATCAATGGTGGAGATTAGTTTTTAGAACGGATCGGCGGAACACCTTTATATCATTCAAAACCCCAGAAATTTAAATAAAACAAAGGTTTCATGCCTTGGGGGCGGTTATATATATATGAAACTATAGGCGCCCGCCCGTGGGGCCTTTAGTTATAGGAAACACGATGAGCTTGGGGCGTATATATATGGGGGCCGATCGCAATCGGAGCCTCGGGCCTGGTCTTTTCAATCAACCCATTGTGAATTCTCCGATCGCGATTGCGCGATCGGTCTTTTTAATCTAACCATTTTTCATTAACACGTGACTTTAATACATTAGATTAAAAGTTTGGATAAATGGGTTTTTTGTATTTACAAAGGGAAAAATAGATCGGGAATGGGTTTTTCAATAGATTTGGGGGTTTTGGTAAGGTTAAAGAGTGAGTCTTTAACTTTGGAAAAGTGATTTTCATAAATGGAAGAAGAGGGTTTATGAAAACAAGGGAGTTTTGATGGAGAAAAAGGGAAGCAAATGAAGGTTTTAGAAGGGGGAAAATGAATGCCTTTTAGCAGTCTTTCATTTGTAATCAACAAAATTTTCTGAGTATAAAATGGACATAATAATGAAGATTTTGGACAGAGGCATGAGGCCTTCAAGGAGCCTTCAAGAGCCAACAATTTTTAGTGATAAACTTTGTTCCTTGGAGGCTCAAAAAAATTTAGCCACCTTTTGGTATAAAAAATATTATAGGTGGCTAACAGAGCCAATGCTTCCCCCATATTTGAGCTCCCAAGGTGAGGAATTAAGATAGAGGGATCCTAGGGTTGAGGGAGATCTAGACAATAGGGTATCAACCCTATCTGTTACCCATAGGGTTAGAGTAGTAGCTCACCCTATCTTGGTCTCTATAGAGTATACCTCAGTTGGCATCATACCCACAAGTTTGGCTTGCTGGGATTATCCCTCTCCATCTGGAAAACGAGTTAAGGAGGCTTGGAGGCATGTGATCCTTACCTCTTGTTAAGTCAGGTATCTCGTCCAAGATCGAATTATGATGCAAGTGTTCTATCATATGAATCTTAATAGTAATTGTTGGGAAGATCAGTAAGCAATGGGATGGGTTGATTAGTAGCTCCCCTACATCCCCTGTTTCTTGATATGGGGTTGTAGTAGTATCTCCCCCATGAGATTCCGGGTAGTAGCCTGCTCACAGATATTTTTGGGTAGTAGCCTGCTAATAGATTTTTCCGGGTAGTAGTCTGCTGGCAGAGATTTCGGGTAGTATCTTGATGGAGAGAGGGTCATACATTTTTTTCCTTGATGATCCTTATTCTTTATATTTGAGAATTTTTTAGCATATAGAGTTGAGAAAAGATGAGACATGATTTGGCAACAAGAAAGACAGGTGGAATTATCCCTAGTTAAGAGGGAGTGTTGAAATTAATAAAACACTGTCAAATTACACTTTGGAAAACTTATTTGATGGATATGATGATTGAAATGAATTCCTCTTTTCAAGAGGACCAAAACAGACTTAAATATCACTCAAATTACATAAGGGTAAGTGTACTTATGAAGAAAACCCCACATATGCACATTTGGACAAGGTCGGTCCTAAAGCAAATTGGACACCCATGAAAGTCTATAAATACAAGTGAACTCAAGATAATTTGGGCATCACTAATAATATTCCTCTTCTCTTCTTATTTATTGGTTCACACAGGTTTAAGGAAAGGTCGGAAAAAGAAGTTCGCAAAGGTCCAAGATTACAAGGTCTGAGGCTCACATCCAATCTAGGGTTTTTGGGTTGTAGTTGCAGGCTTGTCACAGAGTAATTTCAAATATATTTTCTAGCACACATGCATCAAGGGAGTGGTTGGGATCCTATATTTTCTCTCACACTCTCTCATGCATGCGAATAGGGAGTTTGATTGAAGTTGACCATTGACCGAGGTTGTCTGTAGCTAGCCAAAGACTGGAGAAGTTGTCTCTGATATATTTTGACACTAGAAACATGTTTTTGAATGTGAATAGGTTGTATTGTAGGATGACATTATATTGGGATCATTTTACTCTCTGCTGAACATTTTATGACAATCTAATATAAGACGAATTTCAAAGGGTTTCCCCCCTAGTGGTGTTTTTCCTTGGTATTTTACCAAATCTGCTATCTCTTGTTGATGTGTTGATTGTATCCTTTGTCATTGCATTTATTTTTTATTTTCAATTACTATTAATGAATGGAAAAAATAATTATAATTTAAGTATTGAATTAGGCTAAAGTAATTGATACATCATAGAACAATCAGAAAAATTAACACTAATAGCAACTGAAGTAGAGGAACCAAGTATTTTAAAAAATAGATTGAACTCATTCAAAACCCTGATAACAAGATAGCTAGGTTTGAATAATGCAACACTCCTTATGAGATATAATCTTCATCTGACCATACACAATAAAAATGGTAAGTACATAGAATAATAGCAATGTCCAATAGCCTGGAAGAAAAAAAAAATAGTGCAAGCATTAAATAACATTCTCCTTGCTCTAAAATATATTTAGAACTTCAGACAATTGGATTTCACAAATGTTGTGCTTCCTCTTTCAAATGCTCATAACTGTGATTCCTGTAACTTTATGGATGAATTATAAAGACTAAGAATTTTCAAAAACAATTAAAAATACTACAAATGAATGTAAAAACACATGCTAATAAGTACCCTAAGAGAAGAACACAACATTCCTTTTGAAATACTCTTCATATGAAGCATGACTACAAAAAAAAGGAATTGGAGACACTCTTAATAGAAACCATTGGTATATCAAATAAGACGTCATATCAATATAAATCCCAAAAATATGCACAAGAAGAAGGTAGTGATGAAAACACACCAAAATAAAAGAGCACTTGATGGAAAACTTCAACAAACATGTACCACTTGAATACAACCATGGGGTGAAGACAATGAGAACAACAACCATTGGGATATCAAATAAGAAATACACCAGATAAATAAAATCCCCAAAAATATGCACAATAAGAGGGAAGAAACAGAAACAAACCAACATAAAATAACACTAGATAGGCACGCCAACAGAAAAGAACACGAGATAGACAACTTCAACAAAAAAGTGAGGATAAAATTAAAAAACACTTGAATGTAACCATGGGGTGAAAAGAAGTAGTACATGTTATCACTTAGAGAAAACCCTAGTTGTCAGAAAAAATCTAAGGCAACCTCTAATGAATATTTTGAATCAAAAGTTATCACTTTCAATTCGAAAAGTGTCCCTTCTATAACTCAGTCAAATATGACTAGTTATGTACTTATCACAACGAATAGATATGGTTGGATCATAGAAAATTGGTTTGGAAAGGACATGAAAAACCATTGGACATGGAGTATTTTTGAAAAAAAACCACTGGTTACAGGCTGTATGAACAAAATACAAAGGAAAGGTAGAAACAAAAGTTTCTTAGACAATTCCTCATTCAGCTAGGATAGAAGGAGATAGAAATAAATATTGCAAACAAATAAACTGGTGAATTCTATGAATGATATTCAATTCAAAAACATATAAGAAATTTCACAATTATAAATCCAAGTTGATAAACATAATTCATATTTAATCCCTCAATTTCCAACGTAGAAGAGTTATGAATTAGATTGTGAAATAGAAGAAATAACAGGAACTAGTAAAACAGATAGGAAACCTATCACTCATGAATATCTGTAAATTTGGAAAAGTAACAATGATCAAAATAGTTTATATTAATTTCAAAAGTATACACACTTTACCAAGTTCTGCAAGGAAATTCCAACCCTTTTTCATTCTACAAAACTTATCTTTATAGAAAAGACTACAACTTATAACATTTTTCTAGCATATTCTTAATTACAATCTTCTAAAAATAAGATCATATATGTCAAATACATACACAATACATGTTTCCAAACCTATTTGCATCTAAATCATAACAACGTGCTACAAATAGGGCTAAAAAATAGGGTCAAAATGGTGACTGATATTCTACCTCATTTGTTCGAACTTGTGCCTTCTCATCCATCCAAAAATATTCTCTGTTAAGGTGGGTTCCTTATCTACTGGTATCTGCTCAACTTCGGGCTCAATCATTCTTCCCTTGGTTTTCTTTGTTTGCTTGCTAACTTATTTTTCTGAATATATGGGGACAATGGGAGGTGGAGTATCCTTTGGTTTTCATAGCCTATCACTTCTCTTGGTATAAAATATCGATAATTCAGGAACCAAAGGGGGGAATTATTTCCAACTTTTCATGTCTCCATTTATGTGAAAATGAGGTCTCCTGAGATGAGGTCACTTGTTTAGGGTTTTGTGGTTTTTTAATTTTATTTTTTTCTACGCTTATTATTACCTCTTTTTGGTTTTGCGGGTTGAAGCTCAAACCCTCCCCAAAACTATAGGTTTTAACCCTGTACAGAAATTATTTGCAAACGAATCTTAAAAAACAAAAAATAAACAATAGCGAGAGAATAAAACATAAAAAAATATACACAGAGATTTTCCCTTGGATCCCAAATCGGGACTACCAGCTTGATTTTTCATTATATTCCTTTAGTGTTACAAAACATATATACATGTCGAAGCATTCATAAACCCCAGTCCATTAGCCCTGGATTAGAAAATAATCATAGTTCCCTTGACCAGATTTACAAAATGCCAGGGGTCGAAAACCATCATGCCCCAAAACCATGTGCAAACCCATGCACAAAACAATGGGCAGGTCCACCCACTGAAAAATAGGGTCCAAAAAATTTGTGGAAAGAATATAACACATACTCAACATTCTCCTACTTGTTGTTTTCTTTCCCCGGGGGACCATAGGAGAGCTTAGTCATTAGTCCAACTCTGCAACACCCATTGTTTCTCTACACCAAGACAACTTCTGAGTGATCACAGACTTTATCAATGCATCTACAACATTCTTCAAAGTTTCCACCTTTACCAACAACACCCTTTTATCCTCAACCATATCTCTCACAAAGTGATATTGAACATCAATGTGCTTTTTCTTTGAATGATAAACAGGGTTCTTAGCCAAGAAAATTGCACTTTGGCTATCACAGTCTATCCTTATAGCTCGTTGCACCAACCCCATACTTGAACACAATCTCTACAACCAAAATACTTCCTTGCTTGCATGTGTGGTTTCCATGTATTCTACCTCTGTAGTTGAAATAGTCACTATAGACTATTTTACTCATCCAACTGACTGCACCTCCAAATAGGCTAAACACATACTCACTTATAGATCTTCTTTGGTCCAGATCTCCAGCCCATCTTGCATCAACAAAACCGTGGATTTCCAAAACTTTGTCCAATCCTGGTCTTCCCTGGTAGCACAAACCATAATCACTAGTGCCACACAAATATCTGAAAACCCGCTTCACTGTTGTCCAATGCTCCTTCCTTGGTTTTAACATAAACCTGCTCAATAATCCCACTGTATGTGCAATGTCTAGTCTAGTACATACCATTGCATACATCAGACTACCCACTGCACTAGCATATGGAACACGGGACATATCCTCCTCTTCCTCTTATGTCTTGGGACACTGTTCAGCAGATAGCTTTACACCTATAGGAATAGGAACCTTCATCGGTTTACTATCCTGCATATTAAACCTCTGCAATATTGTCTCGACATACTTCCTCTGGTTTAACCAGAACTTCATCTTTTCCCGATATCTGTAATATCCCAAAAGGGAGAATGCAGTAAATCTAAAACACAATATGAGAACTGCAACAAAGTAAACAATAAATCTATATACACAACAAAATGCACAGAAATAGTTGAGCCATTTTATTATATTGGAGGTGCAAAAGCAAGTACAACAGTGCTCAAAATATGAGACATTCAAGCCACAAGATTAGCCTAGAATGACCCTGCAATGATATCCCAAGAGGGACTGCATAATTGCTACTCTGCTGGAAGGTAAACTACGTTGTCCCTGCTGCAACTATAGGGACTGCAACTTCCTGTAAGATAGAAAGTCATATCTAGGCAGAATGGGAGCTCCGATGATGCTAAAATTGTAGATTTGGGCTCAATGATGGATTCCCAAGATAACCTAGAAGGGATTTCTCAGATCTGTAAGTCTAAGAAAACCACCCTCTTAGGGCTCCACATATATGTTGCTGGGAATGCAGATCTGAAGCTAGATATGATGATATGATAGTTGTAATGATACACAATCAGATCTATGCAAGAAGGGTTGATCCCTTCACTAGATCCTTGGGCTAAAATCTCAAGATCTAGCTCCTCCAATCTCCTCCAATGAAAATAGCTGCTAGATGAACAACAGCTTCAGAAAACTACGCTGTCAGAGAGGGAGGCACAATATCCTATTGCTAGATATGTCAAATCAACTCCTGAGTGATGGAAATGATAGATCCAGTGTGAGGAGGTTATCCCTCATAGGATTTCTAGCTGAAATACTAGAAGCTTCCTTCCTCCAATAGATCTACAAGAATGAACTGTGTAATCCTTGAGGGGATTGTTGCTGCATGGATGTAAAACCCAATGGCCTAAATGCCAGATGTAGATCTGATGCTCCTGAAAGGCTGGATCTGAAGAACAAAGTGGTAGGATAAATCCTCCACTAGTTTCCTATCTGAATACTAGAAACAACCTCCTGAAGATGGCACCAATGCCTGAGATGGAATGAAGAACAATCCTCTTTCTAGAGCTACTCAAAGAAAGAGGTGGGATTTCTGCTCGAAAACACCCTGTGCTAAACAACACTGCAAACTCTGCTAAACAGCCCAAGCTTGCATAGAAATGTCCTAAGAAAAATATAGATATAAACAGATCAAGAAATGAATAATCCAAATCATCCCTTCCATTGTGCCTTCACCTTCATTATATACATGAGCCTTACATAACCTAGGCCCACTCCAAATATGAGATGTACATGTGGACAAAGTCTCCATGTTTGATTGCGTTGTTGATCCATGTCCTCCATCATGTTCGCATGGGGTGATCACCCTCTCCATCATGCATGCATTAAATGCATCACTTCCTCCACTATCTTATCATAAGTACTTAATGACATTATTTGAATGCATTATGATCTCAGTTGATCTTATCAAATATCCTTATGATTTAATATTTAATATTCATGATCTTATTTGACTATTTCATCCTCCATAATATATCTCATAAATGAGACATGATCTCCATTAATGGAGCTGCTCCACTACTCCATGATTCTAGATCTAGATCTAAAATATCCACATACACACATTAAAAGTGGATTTTATTCATCTTTGAGGTTTCTGGGTCTCTCCACCCTTTTATTTACTTAAATTATTAAGAAAATCAAGGACTCTAATATTCCAAATATGATGTGAAAATTTGGGAATATTACAATATCTCTTAATTTCCATGCCCAAAATATAGTTTGCAGCACCAATATCCTTCGTGTCAAATTTGGATAACAATTGGGTCTTCAAATCCTAGATAATTTCTTTGTCATTTCCAATCAGCAACATATCATCCACATAAAAGACCAAATAAATAACATGATCACCAATTAATTTAAAATATACATAATGATCCTCTTTGCTTCTAGTGAAGCCAAGTCCCCATATATTGGTATCAAATTTCTGATACCACATCCTTGGTGAATGTTTTAACCCATACTGAGACTTTTTAAACTTGCATACCAGCTATTTTTTACCCTTCACCATAAAGCCTTTAGGTTTCTTCATGTAGATCTCCTCTTCCAGATCCCCATGAAGAAATGTTGTCTTCACATCCATCTGTTCTACCTCAAAATCAAAGGCAACAACAACAGATAAAAGTAATCTAATAGAAGTAAACTTGGCAACAGGAGAAAAAATATCACCAAAATCAATTCTTGACACCTGGGAATAACCTTTTGCTACCAATCGAGCTATATATTTCTCCACCTTTCCCTCTACATTCATCTTCTTCTTAAACACCCATTTGCTCCCAATGGGCTTCCTTCCAGCCGACAACTCCACCAGATCCCATGCCTCGTTTTTGTGCAAGGATGTCATTTCATCAACCATGGCCTCCTTCCAGAGTTTTCCATCCTCTAAATCTACAGCCTCCCTGATAGTTCTGGGATCATCATCAGTATAGTTAAAGAAAAATTTGAACAGAAAGTGGATGGATTATACCTTTCTAGTTACCTTTTTCCCGAACTGATCTTCCCATAGCTTGATTTTGTGGCTCTTCCTCTTCTATATCTTCTTCTGTTGTAGAGTCTGATTCATCCTCCTTTAGCTCAGACTCTATCTTCTCAGGTTCCTTTGGTAGTACTTCATGTTCAACAACATCTTTCACCACTCTAAACACCACATCTTGGCTGTACACAACCTTCCTTGTTTCTGGTTTCCAAATCTTGTAACCTTTTAAACCATCCTTATACCCAATAAAGATGAACCTTTCATATTTATTATCCAACTTGGTCCTTTTCTCCTTTGGAACATGTACATATGCATCAAATTCAAATACCCTCAGATGTGAAAGAGAGGGTTTCTTACCAGTCAATACCTCATGTGGAGTCTTATCCTCCAATGCTGATGAAGGTGATCTGTTAACCAGGTAACATGCAGTCTCCACTACTTCTACCTAGAATTCTTGTCCTAACCCGGTACCACTGAGCATGCTTCCTTCCTTTTCCATCAGTGTTCTATTCATTCTTTATGAAAATCCATTTTTTTGGGGTGTGTATGGATCAGTCTTCTTTCATGCTATACCACACTTCTTACAGAATTATTCAAATTCCTTCTTTCAAAACTCTCCACCATTATCTGTCCTCAGCACCTTTATCTTCTTCTCTATCTGGTTTTCCACCAGAGCCTTAAATTCTTTAAATCTGTCAAAGACTTCATATTTCTTCCTCAAGAAATATATCCATGTATTCCTTGAGAAGTCATCTATGAATGAGACATAGTACACAGATTTTCCCAGTGATGGAACCAACACAGGACCAAACACATCATTGTGCAGAAGATCTAATATCTTGTTCACCCTCTTAGCACCAGAAGGAAAACTCACTCGATTTTGCTTCCCATATACATAATGTTCACATAAATCGAAATCCAGAGAGAATTAGACATACCTTCTACCATACCATTTCCATGCATTATCCGAAGGCCCTTCTCTCCAATATGTCCAAGCCTTTGATGCCATAGCATGGTATTTTCTCTAGAGACCGCTAGGCTTTCTGCTCCACTTTTAGGAACCACAAAAATTTTGCACCCATCAATAAAAATGCTACCTTGAAGCTTGTACAGAGTTCCAATCCAAACTCCCCGCATTAATACCAATTCTCCCTGAACCATCTTGCAGATATCTTTCTCGAACACTGTTTTTACACCTGCATCATCCATCTTGCTTACATAAATCAGATTTCTAACCAATGGAGGAATATGCAGAACACTAGGAAGTGTTCTAATCATTACACCTTCAATCTTCAACTTCACTTTTCCACGTCCAATGATTTTTTCCTTCTTATCATCCCCCAAGAAGACAACACCACCATCATAATTCTCATACTCACAGAACCACTCCCTATGGGTGTTGAAGTGAAAGGATGCACCTGAGTCAATCAGCCATGCCTCATGATCTACATGTGTATTTGAAGAAGAATCCAAATACACATCCCCACCTTCATCCGAGGTGGTTTTTTCCTCTACAAAAGGAGCATCACCAGATCCCTTTCCTTTCTCAGGAGCTTTAGATATGCAGTCCTTTTTGTAGTTCCATTCCTTTCCGCATTTCTAGCACACCTTTACAAGATTTCCTGGAGATTTAGATCGCCCTCTATATTTAGATCTCCCACTCGAAACCTTATTCTTGTTTCTATTCTGGGATCTTTCTCGTATATATAAGGCATCTCCATGGCCCTCCATATTTCTCCATATCCTTTCCTCTGACAGCAAGGCTGAGACAATGTCATCAAAATTCAAGGTAGTTGTATTTCTACTTATTGCAATAACCAGAACGTCCCACAAATTTGATAGAGAACAAAAAAAACTGATGCACTTATCTTCACCTGAGATTTTAATATCAACAGATGACGACTGAATTACCATAGTATTGAAGGTGTTCAAATGCTCTGTCACTCAGTCTCCATCCTTCATCCTCAGGTTATACAACTTTTTTCGTCGGAAAAATTTATTCACCAGAGACTTAGATTGGTACAAAGTCCCTAGCTTGTCCCACAAAGTCTTCATCGTATCTTCCCCAGATACATTCAATAATACAAAATATGAGAGAGACAACTGTATTGTTCTCTTTGCCTTCCAATCCAACTTCTTCCAGTCTTCATCTAACAATGTCATTGGTTTAGTACCCGAATCTACCGTGATCCACTGATCTTTATCAACCAACAGATCCTCCATCTTGAGCTTCCACAACTCAAAAATCTAACCATTAAATTTCTCGATCTCTATATTTCCACTGCTCACCATCTTCTTTCACTGCAAGAATCGATCCCGCAGATCTCCCACTAAACAGGGTCTACCACATGCTCGAGCAAAGAACCCCTCAACAGAAAAGGTGTTCCTTGAAGCCAAAACACCTCTGATACCAAATGTAGGTTTTAACCCTGTACAGAAATTATTTTCAAACGAATCTTAAAAAAAGAAAATAAACAATAGCAAGAGAATGAAACATAAAACCGATAAACATAGAATTTTCCCATGGATCCCAAATTGGGACTACCAGCTTGATTTTTCATTATATTTCTTTTAGTGTTAAAACACATATATACGTGCTGAAGCATTCATAAAACCTAATCCATTAAACCTATGTTAGAAAATAATTGTATTTCCCTTGACCGGATCTAAAAAATACCAGGGGCCGAAAACCATCATTCCCCAAAACCATGTGCAAACCCATGCACAAAACCATGGGCGGGTCCGCCCACCGGAAAATAGGGTCAAAAAATTTTCCCGAGGCGCTTACCTGGACCCTAAATAGGGGGGGCTGTCACCCCCCTTCTGACCCCCATACTACGCCTAACACAACGTATAGGGGGGGCTATCACCCCCCCGCATGTGTGCCTAATCGTCGAAAGAATATAATACATACCCAAAAAAACAAAAAGTGTTCCCATGTCCTTCCATCTCTTCTTAATTGCCTTTCAATTAACCATTTTATTAGATTGTTATAATATATAAAATGGGATGATGCATATGTTCTTTCTCTAACTCTAGCAGACATATGTTTCAGGCTTTCCAACATAAAATAAGGGGGTATTGATTCTCAACTGGCCTACTATATGAGCCAAACCAGAAGTGATAAATATTGACTCGGTCGTAGTGCCCTTTGAAGGTGAAGTATCACTAAGTAATCTATAGGAGACACTGTCATTCGTCCTTTAACCAGGACCTATAAACCCATGAACACCAATTCATCTCCTTAAACTCGTGTTTCAGGAAAAAGGGTACATCAATTCCAGCCAAAATATGACTCCTAAATGCTCTTTCTCCATCTGCAGACAAACCTGTAAATTCAATAATCAACTCCTATGTGACCTGAAATGTAATTCCCCCAACAGTCACCTGCTGACCATCGAAGCCTTCAACAAATTCTCTAGCAACTTCATCATGGTAACCTGCAAAACGATTGAATAATTTCTCCCACCCATGTGGGATTCACTAGGAGAGAAATACCATACCACATGGGTTCATAAGGGGAGATATATATTGAGGAAAAAATGGAATAATATATTGGGGGATATATAGGGGGTCAAGGGTTTTTATATTGACAAGTATAAAAAATGGAGCTTAAATTTAATGAAAAAATATAAAGGGGTATAAAAAATGTTAATGAAAAAATGGATACCTACAATATCTAGTGGAAGTAGGGGTTTTTTTAATTGGGAAGGTGTATTGGGTTTGTATTGGTAAGGGGTTAAATAATGTGATTTTTAACGATATTTTACAATATGTACTAAAATTAAGGGTATGGTCTAATACTCCACAAACACACGTGATAGGTTAGAGGTTCATTGAGTGAAGGCCCTATGCTCCCACCCTACTTCCCAAAACCACTACTGAATTTATGGATAAACTTCTAGTAGGTTGGGTGCCTTAGGCTCGCTCCTGTTTAATTTTATGTGCATTCCCATGTTTCTCACTACCAAGAAAAAGTAGAGGAAATATTATTGTGATTCGATCCTTGGTTTATGGGAAAAATTTAATAACCCTTCCTCTCGGCAACAAAATACAACAATGCATTGCATGATCTTATCATCTGATTCACTAGCATATGTTTGATCAATGATTTTTCCTCTAATAACGTTTATTTGATCAGTGCATTACAAGAAAACAAATTTAATTTCTCCTTTTGGCATTGATACCCTGAATGATAGCGCGTTTTTAAATTTTCAAAAATACAATAATGATGACACTCCCGTTGTCAACGCTTTAACCTTGTTTATTAAAAATTCACATTTACACTCCCATTGTCAGTGCTTTAAAAATTATAGACTAAAATATGTGATAAAAGTACATTGAAGAACATGCTTAGAAAGTGAAACAGGAAACAATGAACAATGGGGGTGGAAAGCAATAGTACATTTAAGAACATGCTTATAAAGTGAAACATGAAACAATGAACCATCGGGGTGAAAAGTAGTAGTACATTTAAGAACATGCTTAGAAAGAGAAACTTGAAACAATGAATGTTGGAACCATGGAGGGAAAGGTTTTGTCACATATATGAAAGTAGAAAGGAATAAACTAAGAAACTCTCTCCTATTTCATGCAAAATTTTCACAAATCAAGAGTAGGTCAATTTTGCACTAAGAATTAATATTTCAAAAATAGATCTAATGAAAAATACATTGAAATTCATTGAAAAAAGAGTAATACAAGAAACATGGTTTTAAAAATAGTGGGAACTCCTCTTCCACTATCCTATTAATTCGAATTGAAATATTTCAATTGATGGAATTCTTACCAATTTCAACATTGTACTTACATCATGTAATTGTGTTTTTTCTTCATCTGATACCATTTTTTTATATCATGTACATCCTCTCCCATGAATACTCCTATTATTTCCTATGATTTCTTTCTCTTTACTGATTTTTCATGCAGATGTATCAAATCAACTAAGCATTAGGCCAGAGTGATATCATTGACTACCACTTATTTTTTGGTCTACAATTCTCTTTAAGGGAATTTTGAGAATAACCACCAATCCAGAGTGACAACAACTTGTTTTGGTTTTGGATATTTCGTTCACCATCTTCAAGATTCCCAGATGACTTAACCTCAAACATTAAAAATCAATGTAGAAATTGATATTCTATTTTCTCCTCCAATGTACATTACCATAGTTTTCTTACACATTTTTTGTCCATAAATCCTTTTAAGAGGATTTTGAGAATAACCACCTAGCTAGAGTGACTTCCACATGTTTTGGCTTAAAGTATTTCCTTCACAATCTTAAAGGTTTCCACTAATCTTAACCTCAAACTTTAACAATCAACCTAGAAACTGATATTTCAATTGCTCCTCCTCTGTACATTTCAATTATTAACTTGCAGTTTTTGTTGAAGGAGCCATAATGAATGTAAATTTGACATTTTATGTGCTAAAAATGATTTCTTTATGATGAATGTGTGTGCTTACAATTTCCACTTATGATATATAATTTATGATCAATTGCAATGTTGGACCACTACTTATACCTATTATATATCCTTTGTTAAGCTATACATGTGCATGTAGTTGAACAGTATCAACAAATCCTTAACACTACTCTTTCAATATTTTGAAATCAATTTCTATTCTCTTTAATTCTTCTGCATTGAATTACTTTTACCCATATTTTATATAACCATTGTTTAGCTTATATTAGTCTAATAATATCAAATAGATAATAAGTGGGGCAACTAAGAACATCACATTGGCAAGGTCCTACTTGCGAGGAGAATATGGAGGCTAATTAGTTGTACATGTCTTTGGAAACAAGTCGTTAAAAAAATCACATTGACCACCTATCAGTACAGGATTGAATCGGGCAAAGGAATATGCCTACTACAAATGCTTCTATTATTTAATAGTTCTGGTTTATAACCTTCTAGGTAAATGGCTAGCCTAGAAATAAGGAAAAAAATGGTTGTTTAACATATTTATGGATCCTTGATTGAATGAAACGGTTCTATGGTGTTGATGTTTTTTTAAGACGTAATGATCCCCTAACTTTCACTATTTTAGATGATAAGATTAAAATCATTCTTTGGAAAAATTTGTGAAAAGCTCATCAAGAATTGTCCTTATGAGGAATGGAAGTGATTTTTCTTAGTAAAATTCCTATATCAATAGGCTCCAGTTGTGTCATATGCATTTATCTTAAAAATATGATATTTTTAATACAACAATGAATCCTTATTTTAACTAATTCAAGTAACATACGTGAGGAACTCTATGAAAAAATAGGTGAGGAGCTAAACAAACCTTGCCTTTACTGGAAATGATGCTATTTGGTTGAAAAAAAATATCAAGAAGCTTCATTTGTTTTCTATGCATTTTTCTGAGGGAGATGACAACCTGATTAAGTCATGAAATCCCTCTATAAAGAATGCTGTTAACATGGGATATAAGGAAAGTTTCTTAGCAGCTAGTTAGGAGAAATGTTCACTCTACGATCATCCATGGCAAGTGAAATCTCCGTGAAATCTAGAAATGTTTCCTGATTTGCAAAAATTATATTGGAAAGGAAAAATTATGCATACCTTGTGTTAGAATGATGTAGAAACAATCAATAAATAATGATGGAATGAAACTTTTATCTGGAAATATTAAAAGGATTATTAGTTCTAGCATTACTTTCATGTAACTAGGAGGAAGAGCTCATTGTCGATAGCTATACAAGTTGGAAGTCAAATCCATAGTCGATGGTCATAAAGGTCTTCGATGAATAATTTCCCGTGCATTATGGATAACCATGAATATAATCTTCTAACATAATAAATATTACTCCCAAATTTATATCTTGACAACATCAAATATTTATATGTTTATTTCAAACAACCTCAAAATGCCACATAAATTGATAGTTGTTATCCCTCTTCAATTGATAAATATTTTCCTCCACACCTTTTTGATGATGATATAAGGAAACCCCTGACCACCATGGAGCTGAGTTACCATTCCTTTCGATAAATTTACGCCCAAGATTTATCCTAGTGTATTAAATAAGATTTACCCATTGATATTTTCATTTATATTTTTTCTAAATGTTGCCTCCATTAGGGATTAAGGAAAAAAAAATCATGCCAAAACCCATGGAGGAAATAACAACTAAACATTAACCCTTCTCATTGTTTCATATAAATAGATATAAATAGTAACATATAACTCAAACACTATTATGTTACATCTTACTCACACCCACAATCAACTAACCCACACCCGAAAAATTTATATATATATATATATATATATATATATATATATATATATATATATTCCAACATAAAAGAAAACTCAAAAAATGGTTCAAGTAAAATATAACGACAAAGATAACGCCCAACTTTCTTATCACATTTTATGTAACCCTCATAGATGGTTCTCTTTATAAAATATATCAAAATTCACAAATGTTCATAGATAAATTTTTAGAATTTTGGCAAGTCAAATATGGTTTTTTGGGCCATGAATATTAATAATGGAAACCAACAAGCACATTTGCCAATGCAGTTCTTCATCCTTACATATATAAAACTCAAAAAATGGTTCAAGTAAAATATAATGATAGAGATAACACCTACCTTTATTGTCACATTTTCTGTAACCCTCATAATGCTCCTCTTTATAAAGGTATAGAGAAAATCACAAATTTTCATGGACAAATTTTCAAAATTTTGGTAAGTTAGAAATGGCTTTTCAGGTCATGCATATTAATCATTGAAGACAACAACCTCAGTGCATAGTGTACTTATTTATCCTTCCATATATAAAACTCGAACATTTTTTCAAGTAAAAGTTACTGATAATGATAACGCCCACCATTATTGTCATGTTTTATGTAACAATCACAAACTGCTCTCTTTATAAAAGCATATCAAAAATCACAAATGTTCATATACACATTTTTAGAATTTTGGAAAGTCATAAATGGTTTTTCAGGCTATACATATTAATCCTGGAAGCCAACAGACTCAGTTCCTAATGCAGTTCTTCATCCTTGTATATATGACAATCGAAAAATGGTTCAAGAAAAATATAATGAAAGAGATAACACCCACCTTTCTTGTCACATTTTTTGTAACTGTCACACAATGTTCTATTTATAAAAGTATATTGAAAATGGTAGATGTTCATAGACATATTTTCATAATTTTTGCAAGTCAGAAATGTTTTGTAAGACCACACATATTAATCATGGAAGCTAATAGGCTTAATGCCTAGTACAGTTCATACTTGCATATATAAAACTAAAATAATGGTTCAAGCATAATATAATGATAGAGGTAACGACAAAATTTCTTGTCACATTTTCTGTAACCCTCATAGAATATTCTCTTTATAAAATTATATTGAAAATCACAATTGTTCATAGACATATTTTTACAGTTTTGGCAAGTCATAAATGGTTTTTCATGCCATGCATATTAATCATGGAAGCCAACATGCTCAATGTCTAGTGTAGTTTTTCATCCTTTCATATATAAACATCTACCTCACGATAATAATAAAAATATCTTAAATGATAAGTATGTGGCCTATGGAAGCTATAGGTTAGTCCTCAAAAACATAGTTTCTTGGATGGTACAGACAATTCCTTCATCATGAGCCATGGCTCCTCACTAACTAAAATGCTAATTAGTTGTGACAACATACACACTTTCTTTGATAGGAAGACCAATACACAATGATGACATGAGACAAAAATTAGAGAGCTCAATCAATCAGGGAAACAAAATCGATACACAAAAAAAAAAAAAAAAATTGTTTTTCACGACAAGCATAAAAAGGAAGTCTTCCATGGATGTTAAAATTTTCAACAAAGGGCGGCCCTGATATATGGAAGAGAAATGATATAATAGAAACCTCATGTGGACTTCAATAAACACTAACCCTAATTTTCCCCAAAAATTAAAATCTCTAATCCTAAAAATTTGGAAACCCACAACATTAATTTGTTCCTGATTTAGTGTTGGGTGAAACCATATGATAAAAACAAATGGGTTTCAAATGTAGTTTGGATTGGCCTCTTACTATCTGAAATTCCAATTAGTCATGAGAACATACACATATACACAATTAATTTGATAGAGAGACCCTATAAAACACAAATAATGCCCTGTGGATATCAAATCCATTAAAATTAATAGCTCTGTAAATAACCCTATCATTGTAGTGAATATTACTACAAAATAAGACATGAAAGGGAGTAACCATAAGCAAAAACAAAACACATTGAGTGAGTTTGTTATGGAATCATCATTTTCAAGTAGGAAAGGTTAAAGAAACATATTCAAAGACTAACCGAGAAATATGAAAGTGTTAAGAGGTGTGTAACAACCAAGCTCTCCTTCGTCTACCAATGAAATCAACATAAACTATCAGACATTGTTAACCCATAAATAATCCTAGCATAATAGTAGTGAAAAGTGGAGATATGATATAATAGAACTGAAATTGCATGGAAATATGGTTGGGCGATGTTGAAATTACCTCCAATGCAACACCTTCCTACACAACACTATTTGCCTTCCAACTACCTTCGTCTGTGATGATCCTACGACTGAACATCTTTCAATCATCTAATACATGATTGGTATGAAATGCTGATAGAGGTGTTAGTCCAAAAAAGTAAACGTCTGTTTATAATAAAAATAAATGACAATTAAGGTACTTGATTGCTATAATTAGTATATATATATATAATATATATAAAATAATATATACAATTTATAAATATAAATATATTTATATATATATATATATATATATATATATATATATATATATATATATATATATATATATATATATATATATATATATATATATATATATATGAGAGTTATATTTGAAAAAAAATTATATATATATATGAATTAATTATTATTGAAGTAAGTAGTATTTGTAATGTGAATTAAATATAGTATAATATTATTATATTATATTATAAATCTTATTATATAAACAAGTTATATTTTGATTATGAAAATATAAATAATATTTATATTTTAGTATTTTATTTATGGTTCATTAAAATGTTTTTATGTTATTAATATATTTCTGTTTTAAATATTACATGTCAACTAAACATTTTATAGTTTTACATGCCAACTTGATTTTAAGTAGAGAAGTAATAACATATTTCCTCATACTAAAAGATAACTATTAGCTTTTTAATTTAGGAGTTGTCTTTAGTGCGGCTTTTTGGAAAATATGAAGTAAGTAGTATTTGTAATGTGAATTAAATATAATATAATATTATTATATTATATTATAAATCTTATTATATAAACAAGTTATATTTTGATTATGAAAATATAAATAATATTTATATTTAAGTATTTTATTTATGGTTCATTAAAATATTTTTATGTTATTAATATATTTTTGTTTTAAATATTACATGTCAACTAAACAGTTTATAATTTTACATGCCAACTTGATATTAAGTAGAGAAGTAATAACATATTTCCTCATACTAAAAGATAACTATTAGCTCTTTAATTTAGGAGTTGTCTTTAGTGCGGCTTTTGGAAAATTTGAGGTGAAATCTTGATTTTCGTTTACCTAACCCAAAAGATGTCGAGACAGTGTTGAACCCATGACCTCTCGGTAGAAAAGGTGCTTTAACAATTAAGACTCCACCAATTAAGATAACCCTTAAGGATATATACAAAAATAACATTGATATAAAATTTATACATATTAAAAAAAATCAAATTAATTTTTATTAATTTTTTAAAATAAATTAAATTTTAATCAAAATTATTTAAAAACTAAATTGAATTTTTATTATATTTTTTAAAGAAGGAAAATTGACTTGAAAATTATTTTTAAATCAATTATTATAATATATTAAATACTGTTCAATAATATGGTTTTGTTTCTCTGTAGATTTTGATGATGGTTTTTGATTTATTGTTAGCATCACCATTCTAGCTGAATTTAGTTAATATTTATTCTCAACAATTTATTATTATTATTATTTTAAATAAACCATTATATATTTTAAGTTAACAAATATTGGATTATGGGCTAGAACTATTGCAACAATATTATGAGATTTGAACATGAAAATATTCATTTTCCCATACAATCAAATTCCATTCGCGGAACTATAGTTATTTCTTATACAAAAAATGTTGGCAATAATAACTCAAAAAAAAAAAAAAAGCATTGAACAACATTTCCAATGAAACATAATATTATCTAAGATAACAAGAGGACCAACAAAAGGAAAACATCAACTACATCAACCATCACCTGCGACCATTGCCAGAAGGATCAACTCCCCGCAAGTGAGGAGATTTTTTCTTCTCCTGAGCAGTATTGGAGCCAATACCATCCAGACAAAATTTAACATTTCCAGTGATGATATTTTCCATTGAAAAATCCTGAGCATTTATGGAAGATATATCCTTGCATAAACCATTCAAAGGGAGTTCCATATTGATGAGGTTCTGACACAATTTCGCTTCCAATAGAGTTTGAAAGACTAGCGTTGCTTATCTGCCATATCCTCTTGTCGTTGCCTAACATTTAGCAAGGATTTAGCCAATTCTTGAATGGTCCATCATTATCAGGATTCGAGGGCTTCAAAGATCCTACCATGACTATAGAGAACCAATTAGAGCAGATAATTGACATAATGAATGGGATGAACCAATATTTAGGGATAGAAAGAAACAACATCCTGTAAAATCCCAAGGGAGCCTGAATTATCATTAAATAAGCCACACAAGATTGCTATCATGCTAAATTGAGACATCGAATCCATATCCTAACCCAAATCCTTAAAAGGATTATGACAATATTATTGATGGGAGATACAAGGCAATGATATTAACTCCAACCCTATTCTCAATTAATGCATCGTCTTGTCCATGGTAATTCCCACCAACTAAAACCAATAAAAAAATAAATACAAGTACCTCTCCAGAAAAAAGATAGATGTGAATTCATGCCACATGTTGCAAGGAAGATGCCATGACAAAGAGAATTTGGAAAAACGTGACTAAAATTTAAACTGCTGCTAGCACACAATGTTCATCAACCTTAATAGAAGTGTCAATAACTAACCAACATGTGTAACAATAAAGCAAAAACTAAGGAAGATTAATACTCTAATTCCAACCAACATATGAATGTCATTCATATATCTTGGAAAACTGAGCATGGTTAGGGAATAGGGCCTTCATTTATTAATCCATGATTTCCCTCTATTATTCATTATATGAGGGAGGAACCTTTTTTTTTCCAAAACATTATCCACCAAGTTTAAATGTTTGTACACATGGAAAAACTACAAGCATTCAAATTGAGAGGAAATTAAGGAAATCCTTTGGAGAATGGGAAGGTTCTCTAGACACACCACTTCCTCAACTTTGATGACTTGCCATAGGAAAATAATTAAGTCACCCAAAACCAATAACCTATATATTTTATCAAATAGAGTTAATTTAGACCTTTCCACAATGCTAACAACTCAACTTTATTATTTGGCATTGGGACGAGACCCTAAGTGATTTGCAATACAATTTTTCCATTAGAGCTGAGAAAAACTCCTCCTGCTCATGCCTCCCTTGGGTTTCCAATAAATGATGCATCAAAGAAAAATGAGTACTGATTACAAGACATTCTCCACTAGTTCAACTCTCACTGATTCGAAGATAAGTTAGGAACCTTTATGTAAGGAGGATGAAGCACATGATTACTTGGAAATGGAAGCTACCTATTTACCTCAGTCCATTTGTGCTCTATTGGGTTTAGATATTCATGCTCATTGGCATTAAATTTCCTTGATGAGATGGCTTCAAAAGGCAGTGAAGTCACTTTTAGGGAAACTAACATAGGATTTAAGTTATTATTGTTAAAATATCCTTATTCCTTCTGATCCAAATAGACCAACATAGGAACTTAGGGAAGGCTTCCCAAACTTTGATTGGCAGAGAGGATGTGTTTTGATTCTAATGATATTTTGTTTTCCATTTCTCAAACATTTCCACCCACGATCCAGGTATGGAGTCTATATAAAACACAAGAGTGAAAACTCTATGCCAAGTCTCTAAAGAGAAAGACCATAAAAGATGAGAAATATTTTCCTCTGAGCTAGAACACAAGACAAATCATGATGGCCCTTGAATATTTATTTTCTTTATATTTTTAGGAGTGAGAATTTTCCAATGGACAAGAGTCTAACAAAACATATTGATTTTTGGAATATTTTCCTTGCTCCATAATTTTGACCACAATCTACTTGGTGGCAGGTGTGGAAACCTTTCAATCAAATTTGAATAATCAAATTTCACTGAGTATTTATGCTATGGGATTAACATCCATGTTCAATGATCCTACATAGAGAAAGAGATAGGATCCAAACCCTTTAAAGTGGCATTCAAACTATCACATTGGGACCTAAGATGAATCAATAGCACTGGATGAAACAAGCCTTTCCACTGACCCCGCTCATCCCATAGATATATATATATTAGCTTAACATAACTTTGATGTTGCATCTGATCAGCCAATTAATTATATTGCTCGATGCCTCCCAACATACCATTAGAGGAAAAATTATCTTTATGTATTTCAACGTGAGTTCGATTTTGAATGTGTTAACTAAGGTGATAGACAATGGGACGACGGTGTCTATAAAAAAATTCCATATTTTGGATCCAGAGCAAAATCAATTGACTAGTTCAGCACTGAGAAATTGGATTTTATTAAAAATAGTTTCTAATAAATTTCAGATTCCACCATTACTTCGAGTCTGATTTGAGCCTCCAAAATATTTTTGCTCCAATATCTAGATTCGTACACAAAGGATATTTCATATCTAGACCGTCATTAGCCTTTGGAAGGTGAATGATGTTCCACTGCACCAAATGAAATTTCCTTTCGCTACATTTTTCTCTTTGCCATTGAAATTTTCGAATTAGAAGATTCAATTGGTTAAGAAATTGTTGAACTCAGCCATGGTAAACACATGAGACATAGAATACATGAGAAATATAAAACATGAGTTGCATTATAATTCATAAATATTCATATATATAATACATTATGTGACCCTTGGTTTCACATTCTGAGTGGTCTCTTGGACTCATTTTGTCCATTTTCCTTCCACACCTACCCATTTAGGATTAGGTGTCCAACATTCGCCCCTTAATCCGAAGGGGTATGCATGAGTCCAGGAAGAGAGTTGTATTACAGATATGAAAAGTATGCATGGCAACACTTAGGCTAAATGAGCTCTCTGAAAAGTTGCCATAAAGAGGTGGTTTAAGGATGACTGCCAACTCTGGAACACTTAGTGAAGATCTCGGAACTCTTCCAAATCTGGCAAGAAGATGAGGTCTTCTGCTAGAGGAAGTTCTCCTCATACTTTGAAGAGGGAGACCTTCAACCTGGAAGAAGGGAGGTATACAACTTGTGATTGTTTAAGGATGACCACCAACTCTGGAATTCTTTATGCATTTCTTGGAACTCTTCCAAAACTGGCAAGAAGTTGAAGTCTTCTGCTAGAGGAAGTATCCCTAATTATTTGAAGAGGAAAAATATCAACCTCACATAGATGGTTTAAGAATGACCACCAACCGAAGGCATGCTCATGGGCGTCCATGTCTCTGGCTACAACTCTGAATCTAGAATGACAGGTTGTGGCTCAGGCTCGCTTGAACTACTGTGTCTCTGGCTACAAATCTGAATCTAGAATGACAGGTTGTGGCTCAAGCTCTCTTGATGTGGCTACTGGACTGTATTAATCACTGTTAAATGACTAAGACTGTACACATAAATTAGCAATCCAGGGATGTCTTTTATTTCAATGAAATTTTCACTCTCTGTGCCGATACATCAAACCATGAGAAAATCAAATAAAGAGGAATCGTTGTTGAATAAATTGCTGAAAGAAATCACTCATGCAAGAATAAAAAAAATCTACATGAATTTAATCATGCCTCAATTAAATAGTACCTAGCGCGCTACACAAAAATTACACCAGCTGGTATTTATAGTCACATCTGTGTAACAACATAATAATATCGAAATTGAAGTAGATCTACTCATAGCCATAACAACAACAACAACACTTCCACTAATACATAAAGAAAATAAGAAATATAGTACAGCTACCTTAACCACTACAATCCTTGCTAAAGAGGAGGGCCCTTCCTCCCTAGCAAGACATAAGAAGAGATAAAGACTAAATGGAAATTAAACCAAACAACGCATGTAATAGCAACAACTTGATATCTTTGTACTAATGTGACCAAAATTACAGAACCAAAAGTAATACAGTTCTCCGCTAACCCCTTGACCTCAAGGGTCGAGATTTATATAATGGTTACATGTTCAGAAAAATGAGGAACATATCAGTCATGAGAATCTTACGATTCTCATGCTGATCAAAATAAGATACATATAGTTACAACCACTTCTTAATAAAAATTCTGACTGGAAGAATATGGATTACAATAAAAACCGCCTAAAATTTGTCATCCTAAAATACAGTATGTAATGACTTCTACGGCTATCCATGGAAAATGACAATTGGAGCATAACAACAACTAAGGACAGGTCAGCATCCGGAAGTTGACAATATCCAATCATCAATACAATTGTAACAACAATTTATATAGCGGGTCTGTAATAGCACCGTGATGTAACAACATCGTGGTGTAATAACTCATTGTAATAGCACACTTTCACTACTTCTGTATGCCTCATGCTCTAGATCTTTTTTGCTAAAAATAACATCTGTAAGGACAACAAAAGACCAGAGAACTTCTTCCAACATTTATCCCAGTTAGTCATAAAAAAGACACGATACATCATAATAATCAATGAAACAGTAAGAAAATGAAAATAAGGTAGAACAACAATGTTTAATATAGAAAAGCAAGAAAATAGGTAAATATTGTCCCAATGATTGTAGTCGCAAGGTAACAATAGGGGAAACAAATGTAGGAAATAAGTACAAAATTGGCACCCAACATCTCCCCCCAGCTGAAGCACTTGCATGTCTTCATGAAAAATAATCTCCCATGAGAATATCTCATGTGTAGGTCAATGAGGTCATAAGTGCCATGTGTGTCTTCATCTGGAGACCTATACACTTGAGTAGCCATCAACTGTCATACCCAAGACTCTGCTTCATACTTGCTCAGTTCATAATGAATCTGGTAATCCTCTATTGGTAGCCAAATCAACGGGAATTTAAATCTTAGCCCAAGCCAAGATGTGCCAAGGGTCTGTATTATCTGGGCATATGTTGGTACATCTGTAATAGCTACCGCAAAGTTCTGAAATGAAAATGGGTCCCCTTCCAAAAACTCAACACTACTGGCTTCTTTACGCTTCAGACACCCAGTCAGGGCTCAACTCTTCATTAATGAAAATTGATTAAGGAAAAATTCCATGATCCTTCTTCTGTGAGTGGCAACAGGTTCCCTTATCCTAAGAGTGCTCAAAATCCTTCTAAATTCCCGTCTTAACTAGGCGGCCCATCGTGGCTATGCTCGGATCCATAATGTTGTCTTTTCTTCATTAGAATCCATAGATTTTGTGGACAGATGCCACTCAATTTGATTCCTCATAAAAGACACAAAGGCTCGTAACTGCAAATCCCCCATGTAGGAGAATATATTTACTACCATTTGCATACTTGCGTGCTCACAAATGATATTGTGCAAAAATAACCTACACAGTAGGTTTCGCTCGTCAAAATCATAAGCACGAAATACATTTAAGAATGTGTGGGTGGAAAAACCCAGATAGGGCTTGTTCTCCATGATGGCTTTTAACTGAAAACTGTGTCTGAGAAAACCTCCTAGTCGCGATAGGCTAGGGTATTCCTTTTTCGTAAATAATCTATCCCAGCCCGAAAAAGGGGTAAATGTATACTGGGTAGATGTCGTTTCGCAGCCAATTTAACGAGATCAAAATGACAAGTGACTCGGAAATCTTTTCATTTTTAGAGAGTCAGAAAAGAGTTGAAAGATGACTCCAGTATTGAATTTTTTGTGTTTTTACTGAGTCCAAAAAAGTATAAAATGCAGCTCGTTTCGTCGTCCTAGTCACGTGAAAACCTGTTACTGCACAAGAAAGCAAGCGTAAAACCCATTTTTCGACAAAATATAATAAAATATTGGAAAAATAAGCTTCAAAACCTAATTTGATTTTGAAAATTTATAAATATGACAAAAATAGTAAAAACATATTTACTTTTTACTTTTTACCTCTTGTGGAGAGCAACAGTGAGTCGTTTCCCTGCGAACTTGCAGTGATGATTATGGATGATCCGGTGCATCATTCTGAATCCCGTCTTTTCCAGGTAAGAGGCGCTTCCCTTAGCTATGTTGTAATCCATTTTTTATAGTATTCCACTGTGATTTAGGATCCCTGAGGGGACATTTGTAAATTTAGGGCTCACCCAATTGGTGCGGTATGGGGCATAGACCTATGCCAATCGGGTTCTTTTTGCAAAGGGGTCGCACCAGCTGGTGCGACTGTCAGCAAACAGTCGCGCCTACGGCACAACCTATTTTTGCGCTCAATTTTTACAAAAAAAAAGAACCAATCAACTGGATTTTTGAATGCCCAAGGGATCTAATGATGTGTTTGTGACCATTTTGGTGTAGGTACAAAGCCACAATGGTGATCGAATGGAAAAAAAGGGAGCATAGTGAAGAAGATGAAATGGCAATGGGGAACGAGCAATGCATGAATGCTCTCTGGGATTGCGGCTTAAAAAAGTTCTTCTTGACACCATGTCTCAAAGCACAACCTGAATTGCTGCAATACTTAATCAGTATCTGGGATGAGAACGAAGAGAAGTTTAGGCTTCAAGGCCAAGTGTTGGAGCTTGAAGTATCTGATGTTTACTTCATCACTGGATTGTCTCGCAGAGGTCTAGTCCCGATCTTGATAGGTACTAGGCCTTTTGGTGAAAATATTTCAATGGTAATGGAAAGAGCATGCCCAGGGGCATGAACAGGATCAGGTAGGGGGAAGGTTGACATCCACACTATTCCCGATCTAGCACTCAGAGTAGTGCTCCATACCATTACGCGGGTTGCGGGGTCAGAGGCGCTGCATGAGGCTAGTAAAACACAACTCCTTTAAGCATCAGAATGTATGAACCCAACACTGTTTGATTAGGCTACTGTCGTAACCATGAATATCAAACGACAATTGACGAAGTGTAAGAAGACCAAACTGAAGCAGTTTGGGTATGCATCTATCTTGGTATCGTTCATCCTTGAATGGCTACCAATCTTCCAGGGCCAGGGGGCGATACTTGCAGATCCACCGTTGAGAGAGCCACGAATGGCTCGATGGGAAGCATTGATGCCCAGAGCAGGAGGGGGCCAACAAATGTCATGGCGGCCCGAGTTCTTCGTATGGCTTCGGCGACAGTTGATCGTCGTAGAGGACTAGCCCTATGCCGGTACTGACTTCACGGGAGACCCAGACCTTCTACTCCCAGAAGGAGAGGATTGGGATGAGGAGCTGGTTAAGACTCTTTTTTATTTTGTGAATTTTATGATTTTTTTTTGGTATACATGTATGTCCTAACATTTGATCCTATATGTATGCAGATGTTGGCCCATAGAGGCCCGCCGGTATTTTGTCGATCGCACGAAGGACCCCTCTTGCCTATGACCCTCAAGGCAAGGGTGGCGAGGGGAGTGAGCTAGTTCAGAACTTGGAGGGAATCGCTCGTGGGATACCAGATTACGCTCGCCTAGCAGATGTCCCTTTCGCTTATCAGAGGCACACCGTGGGGGTGCCTAGTCGCCTTCATCATTTACTGAGGCGATTGGTGTGGGCAGTGACATGCTACCATGAACACCATGCTGATTAGTTGCCTAGGCTTTTATATGCATATTTTTGAGAGACATGTTGTCTCCGGATACTATTAAAACAAACATGTATATTTTTTTGATTTTATGTGATGCACGAAAACTGCAACATTAGATATACATATATATATCTATTTCTGGATGGATCTTTTTCACATATGATGATGTTTTTTACAAGTTGCGTAAATGTCTATCTAATACCATGTTAGCTATTGCATCTGTTAATGCATTCATGTGTTTGGGTATATGCTGATATGTAATGTAATCAAAATTTATTTCCAGTAAATGAATACGTAGATACAGTCTTAAAATGGATGGGTTCCTAATTGAATAATGACCATTGAGTTGTAACACTACAAGCTATGAGTCCAGATATACAAGTAATGCACGAATACCGAGGTTAACGACCTCGTTCAATAATTACAAAATGGCACTATATTCCGCGACATTATTTGTAGCAGGCCCTAGACAAACACCTTGAACACTGTTACCGATGAAATAGGTAACCTGACCTCAAAACGGGAACTCTAGCCCAAAAAGACTCAAAAAACATGAAAAAACACCCCCAAAACAAAAAAAGTGTATTCCAGAACGCACTTGGTTTTTTTTAGAGTTCAAATTTCAACATTTTATAAAATTATGCTAAAAACAAAATTGTTTCTTGAAAAAAGGATTGAAAAAACACCCTCAAAACAAAACCAGTTGATGCTGGAATAACAAAAAAAAAAAAAAATTGTGTCATATTTTTGACATTTTTAAAAATAGAAATAACATTTTTTAATTTTTAAAATTCAAACATTAAAAAAAACCTAAAATTTAAGGAAAAAAAAATTTTAAAAATAAAAACATTTTAAAGCTTAAAATTTAAAAATATATAGGAATAAAAAAATTTAAAAAAAAAACAAAATAAAAATTTTAATTCAAACATTAAAAAAACATAAAATTTAAGGAAAAAAATAAAATAAAATTTAAAGATTAAAATTTCAAAATATATAAAAATAAAATTTAAAAAAAAATTATAAAAAATAAAATATAGAAATTAAATTTAAAAAAGAAAAAGAAAATGTTTATTAAATTTAAAATTAAAATTAAAAAAATTAATTAATTAATTAAAGAAGTATATTAAATTTTAATAAATTTAAAACTTAAAAAAAATAAAATAAAAAAAATACATTATTTAAATTAAAAGTAAAAAAATGAAAAATTAATTAAAAATCAAAAATCAAAATTAAAATACAATAAAATATTAAATTTAAAAAAATATATATTAAAAAAACAAATAAATTTTAAAAAATAAATTAAATTTAAATTAACTATATATATATATTAAATTTTAAAAAAAATGTTAATATTAAAATAACAAATTAAATTTAAAAAAGAAAAATATTAAATTTTAATAAATAAATGAATAAACAAATAAATTTTGAAAAAAAAAATTTAAATACAAAGAGAAAAAAAAAACAAAACAAAACATTGTTAAAATAAAAAGTTAAAAAGCTTTAAAAATCAATTAAAAATGAAAAATTGAAAAAAATAAACTAAAAATATATATATATTAAATAAAAAGTAAAATAAAAAACAAATTAATTTGAAAATATTAAGTTTAATTAAAAAAATAAAAAAATAAATAAAAATAAAAATATCTAATTTTAAATACACAATTTTAATTGAAATAAAAAAATAGAAAATTTTTATGTAATTAAAAAATTAATAATAAAAAGATTAAAAATTAAAAAAAAATATTAAATTCAAATAAATTAAAAAAAAAAACAAAAACAAAATTTAATAAATTTTAAAAAATTAAATGAAAACACTAAACATAAAATTTAATAATAAAAAAAAATATGAAAAAATAAAAATAAAAAATCAGTTAAATAAAATAATAATAATAATAATAAAAATTATTAACAAAATTTAGAAAAAATAAAAAATAAAAAAAACAAATAAAAAAAAAGATAAAAACAAAAAAATGAATAAAATTTAAAAAAAAAACAAAAAAATTTAAAAGAAATTAAATTTCAAATATAAAAATTAAATTAAAAAATAAATAAATAAATAAATAAAAATTTAAATTTTTTGAATTTAAAAAAAAAATAATAATTTGATCGTGGTGGCGCCACCAATCGGCCTCTTGCCCAGGTGGCGGCGGAGGCCGGCCGCTGGGCGGGCGGGGGGCTGCATGGCGGGGAGGCTACATGCAGCCCCCCGCCCGCCCAGCGACCGACCTCCGCCACCACCTGGGTGGGAGGCCGATTCCGGGAATTGATTCTCGGAATCGGCCTCACGCCGCGGGAGGCGGGAGGGCGATTCCGGAATTGGCCTCCTGCTGCGGGAGGGCGATTCCCAGAATTGCCCTCGTGCCACAGGAAGGCGATTCTCGGAATCAACTTCCCGCCTAGGTGGTGGCGGAGGTTGGCCGCTGGGTGGGTGTGGGGCTGCATGCAGCCTCCCCACCCGCCAAGCGGCTGGCCTCCGCCGCCACCTGGGCGGGAGGCCGATTGGCGGCACCAACACGATCAAAAAATTCTTTTTTTTTTTAATTTTTTTAATTTTTAATATATATATTTTTTTAATTTTTTTTTTTTTTTAATTCAAAAAATTTAAAAGTAATTTTTTTTTAATTCAAATTTTTTATTTTAAATTTAATTTGTTTTAATTTTTTTTTTTTTTTTAATTTTGTTTTTGAATTTAATATTTTAGATTAATTATTTTTTAAAATTTAAAATTTATTTATTAAATTTATTAAATTTTAATTTAATTTAATTTTTTTTTAATTTTTTAGTTTATTTAGTTTTTCATTTTTAGAATTTATAAATTGTTTTATTAAAAAAAAAACAATAAATTTATGAATATTTGTTTTTTAATTATTTGCACATGGATTTTTTTTTTTTTTTTTTTTAATGATAGTTTTTTTATTTTAATTTTCTTTTTCAATTTTAAATTTTGTTTTGTTTTTTTTTTTTTTTAATTTGTTTTTTTTTGTTAATTTTAAAATTTGTATTTTTTTTCTTATTATTATTATTTTTTAATTTAAATTTTTAATTTAATTTTTTTTTTTGTATTTTATTTTTTTTTATCTAAATTTTAATTTTATAATTTAAATTATTTTTAAATTTTCTATTTTAATTTTTTTAAAAAAATTTTTGGTTAATTTTTGTTTTTTTCTTTAAATTATGTGTTTTTTTTTTCAAATTTTGTCATTTCTTTTGATATAATTTTCAAATATTTTTGTTTTATTTATTTATTTTTGTTTAAATTTTTTATTTTTACGAGTTAATTTTGTTTTTTTTTACATTTTTATTGGTTTTTTTACTGTTTTTATATATATATTTTTTATCTAAGTTTTGTGTTTTGTTACCAACATGAAAATAACCACTCTAAAAAAAAAGGTTGATGTTGCATCAATACGTTTCAAAATTAGCATGAAAATCACCACTGTAAAAAAAAAAAAGAGTTGCTGCTACATCAATACGTTTCAAAATTAGCATGAAAATCACTAACATTTTAAAACAAATATTCATACTTCATAACTAAAAATATTAGTGTCAAAAATGTGCACAAAAAAAAAAGGGGTGATTCTGCATCACCACTTTTCAAAATCGGGTGCTTTTTATGCTACCAAAAAAAAATAGGTAATAGTGCGGTTACCTATTTCATCAGTAACATTGTTCTTGCAAATTGATTAACTCACCAACATGATTGTAGATTACCCAGGCTGCCGAGGACAGATCCCTGGTACTGCGGGAGGCACCATCTGCGAAACCGACAAAAGGAGTAATAGACATCTGCACAATCAGGAAGACCCAACCAGCAAAAAGACGCTTACAAAGCACACCACACCACACATGCACAAAAATGAAATCACCCACTTATGTACACACACCACACAAGAATAATTCAAGCGTAGTACTTTTTGAGGTACAACCCATTTCTAGGTTGTGCCAGAGGAATACCTTCATAATCGATTAGCTCATAGACCCCATTTTTTAATACGCGTTTGAAGATATAGGGCCCATGCCACATGGGCTGGAATTTTCCTGTCCCAAGTTTATCATGTGCTTGATCATATAAGAGGATGAGGTCCCCTTCGATGAAAGAACGTGGAGAAATTGTTTGATCAAAATGAGCTTTAACCCGCTTTTTCTGTGCCTCGATAACCAAGGCAGCCAAGCGGCGGGTTTCATCTAGTCGTTCCAGATACAGAAGACATTCTTCCTCCAGGGAAGTGTCGGGTAGTAATTCCACAGCCAACTTCAGCAAAGGGATCTCACATTCAACTGGAAGAGTTGCTTCCAAACCATACACCAACTGAAAAGGTGTGAATCCGGTCGTGCTCTTTACTGACGATCGATATGCCCAAAGAGCTGAGAACAATTGGAGATGCCAGTTTGATTTATGAATACCAATCTTTCATTGAAGCATCGTGACAAGTACTTTGTTCACGGCCTCAACCTAGTCATTCACCTGAGGGTAGTATGGCATTGAGCTATCGTGACACAAGCCCAACTTCGATGTCAGCTCTGCCATCATGTAGTCCTAAAAATGAGTGCCATGATTGGTGACAATGGCTTGAGGAACTCTGAAACGCGTAATTACATGGTTGAAAATGAATTGAGCCGTTGTCTTACTGTCGGCAGGTAATGTAGGCATTGCCTCGGCCCACTTGGTGAAGTAGTCCATGGTAACGATTATATAAGCATGCCCCCCGGCCAAGTAAGGGTTACATGTCATAAAATAAATGCCCCATTTGGCAAAAGGGCCTATGGTAATGACAGGATGTAAAGGTAGGGGTGGCGCACGCATCTTGCGTTGAAAGATCTGGCACGCATGACATTTCCTTACTGCAACAATACAGTCTTTAAATATAGACAGCCAGAATCTTCTGGGCGGTAGCATATCTGGACATGCGACCGCCACAGGTGCCACTGTGACAGTCATTCAAGACTTTCTCAGCCTCTTCCAAGGTCAAACATCAGCGGAGCACAGAATTGACTCCGACACGATATAAGGTATCTCCAACAATGCGATATGGTTGAGATTGATGCCGAACGCGACATCGAGCATCCATTGTCAACTCGGACCGGAAAGTGGAATTTTGAAGGTACACAATGATGTCACCGTACCATGGATTGTGAGTGCTGATTAGAAAGAGCATTTCATCCGGGATATGATCCTTAGATTGGATGGAACAGAGTCGGTAGGGAGAGAGCATATATGATCAGCAAAAACCAGTGACTTCATTGATTTGCCAGTGGTGAACTCCAAATCAAACTCCTGAAGGATGACAATCCATTTGGAGTACTTGCCCCCAGCAATTGTCAAGACAAGATGTAAGTCATGGGGTTGCAGTCGGAAATCACGGTTACCATGCGCAACAGGATGTAATGGTGAAACCGCTGAATGGCCTGGACCGTGGCAAGCGCCAACTTCTCAATGTGAGCATATCGTGTTTCAGTGTCGAGAAGATTTCGAGACAGATAATAAACTACGTTTTCGTTTCTGTCGTCATCATCCTGTACTAGAACCATGGCTATTGTACTGAAAGCGACAGCCAAATGGAGGGTAAAATCACAATGATAGTTGGGAGGACGTATTAACGGAGCGTTGACGAGCAACATTTTAAGTTTATCGAAGGATTTATGAGCAATCTCATCCCAATGGAAGGGAACGTCCTGTTTCAGAAGTCACGTAAACCCCTTGGCCACTTCTGCATAGTTCAAGATAAAGCAACGTAAGAAATTCGCTTTCCCCTGAAGACTCTGAAGTTGATGCAACGAGGATGGGGATGGGAGATTAACGATAGCCTCGACCTTGAGGGGGTCAAGGCGAATTCCGTCTTTAGAGACAATGAATCCCAAAAGACGACCAAAATCAATGCAAAAAACACACTTGTGAGGATTAAGCATGATATTGTCTCGTCTGTAGCGGAGAAAAATCTGGTGGAGGTGTTCAGGATGGTCTTCGTGCTGAGCTGAATGAAACGAGAGGTCATCTAGATACGGCTGAAAAATGTGACGTATGTTATGGAAAGTGTCGGACATAGCATGCTGGAAGGTGGCTCCAGCGTTTTTCAAGCCGAACTGGAGTTTTTTGTAGGTGAATGTGCCCCATGGACAGATAAAGGCAGTCTTATGTTGATCAACAGGTAAAATATTAATTTGATTGTAACCTGAGAAGCCATCCATAAGGGAATAGATCTCACTCCCCACGCAGTCATCGATGATATGATCTATAAAGGGAGTTGGATAGTTGTCCTTAGGACAAGCCCGATTGATGTCTCGGTAATCAACACAGACCCGAATTGTGCCCTGCTTCTTATCTACAGGGACAATATTAGAAACCCATTTTGTGAGGGGGATTGGATATATGAAGCTTGTGTTAAGAAGTTTCTCAACTTTTGCCTTTATAGCTGCGACTTTTCGAGGATGCACTTGGCACAGACGCTGACGCACAGGCTTCGCACCTGGATAGGTGGGAATTTCATGCACGACTATAATGGGATAAATCCCGGGCATCTCTTCATAGGACCATGCGAAAACATCTCAGATTTCGCAAAAAAGGCTCGTGTATACTTGAATCTCTTCGAGAGAACAAGTAACTCCCACGTGAATGTTCTCGACGACCCCTGGTTTAACAGAGATGTTGATAGGCATTGTTTGGGTGATGTTACTCATATTTCCTTCCGAAAGAACCTCATGAGTCAATATTGGTGTTTGCAGAGGTGGAGAGGGAACCTGAGATGCAAAGCGCTCTAGACAATTAGACATTGCCCCCAGGCCGGGAATGAACGAGGAACGATGATGTCCATTGCTCCATGACAGATCTTCAAGAGACATCGTTTCAATGATAGCTTCGTCATACATGAAGACTTCTCTCAAAGGATCGGGGGAATCTACATCGTTGAGCCAAGGGGATTGAGAATATACATCTAGAGCCATGCTCAAAGGAGCATTTTCAGGAGGAGGAGGATCTGATGCAGCGACGATCTCACAATAATTGATTTCAACTGGAGTCAGAGGCATTGATTCTCCAAAAGAGGTCACCTGTTCAGGAGAAGGGATGATCCACGGGTCATCTAACCTAGAAATCATGTTGACTTAAATGGTGTTCAGTGGTGGCGCAGGAAAACTACCTATGAGAACGGGGTCATTGAAAAGACTAGGTCCTACACTATCGGGGGGATTGGGAATTTGATCCACGTATGGCATGTTGTTCTCGGAGGAGGAGGTGAATAAATACAAATGATCGACAGTGATAATCTTGCCCTCATGTGGAAACTTCAGAAGCCGGAAGAGGGTGGACGGGACGCATAGCATGGTGTGGGTCTAACTGCGACCAAGAAGAATATTGTAGTTGAGTTTGGCATCAACCACTTCTACTTCAACGTTGACTGTCTTACCTTGTAATGTAATCGGTAAACTCGCAAGAACACCCAAGGGTTTTGATTCCCTGCCATCGAATGCCTCAAGGGAATTGGGAGATGAAGTAAGAGCTAGAGAGCCAATGGCCTTCCAGCAGGCAGATGACATAACATAGGTAGAGCCACCTTCGTCCACAACAGCTCTATGAATATTAAGGATGTTGATACCAACTTGTATAACAAGGGCGATTTGATGTGGAAGTCGGGGGACAAAATTCTCTAGATCGAAGGTGAGAAGACTAGAATTGGCAGGATCAATTCCACCGATTGCGGATAACAGAGCTTTCCGATGCGATGGGAAACTTTGAAGCACTTCCAATGCAGACATTGCGGAAGGCACCTATGCCAAATCCTCAACAATGCTGTAATGCTGAGCAACACGAGCGTTTGGATTATAGGAAGATTTTCGAAGAACACCTTTGGAAGGTGGCCTTACAACGGGTTCAGTGCTGGGATTCTCAATTTCTAAAGGACCAAAGACAAGTGGGGGAGGCGGGCCATCAAAAACTTCCTTCCCAGCTTCCTGGCGTGATCCAGCATAATCTTTCGAACGAGTGGCAATCGAAACAGGTGCAGCACCATTCATCATGAAAACTTGGGACCCAAATGGTGCAGATGGTGAAGGCTGCTCAACCATCTGGGTCTGCTGAGATGGAAAGGGTTCCTTAAGAACTGTCAGAGTTCCCTTAGAGCCTTTAAGAAGTTGACTAACCTCGGATCGTCGAGGACAATATTTGGTGTAGTGTTCTCTATCACAAATCAGGCAAGGGTACTTCATTTTTCGTTGGGAACCATCATCAGCACGTGGTTTGGAGGATTCTGGTTTCGGGGCATCGGATTTGGATTTTCCTTTGCCCTTCTTCTTCCCTTTGGAGGAATTTTCCACAAGATTGGCCTGAACGGCGTTGACCTCCGCGGTCTTACCAAAATCTAAGGTTGCGGGAAGAGCAAAATTATTGGAAGAATTCAACTTCTGCTTCCCATTAGAGGACTTACGAGAAGTCTGAGAAACGGAACCAATAACACCATCAACCGATGGGGTAGGTGGTGCTTTAGAGGCCCCTGACCGCGGGGCATCAGTCAAGATATCATATAACGTGCCAGACTGAGAGTACACCAAATCGAGGTACTGGGCACGAGTGATGGCTTGTTCCTTGGTTACACATGCCCCCATATCAATATCTTGAGCGATCTTGTTAACAATGGAGGTAGTGAACTAGTGAGTTAGAAGCTGATCAGGAATATCAAACTTGATCAGTCGACGATGACGTCACCACTCATGAATATGATCTGATATGTGAGTGGCTTTATCCTGCTTCAAAGATGTCAGGAGATGCGTCTCGGCTTCGTAATGAACCGGTAATTGGAAATGTGTCAGGAAAGCCATAGCTAAAGTATTAAAATCTTGAAAAATACCACAGGGTAGTTCTATATACCACTTAGTAGTAGCGCCGGTAAGAGTGCGCTGGAAAATACGTAGACGGATCGAGCCATCAACCCAAGAGTTCGAAGAACACCATAAATGGTAGGTCATGACATGGGCTTGGGGGTATTCTCCAGCTTTACCCTCAAACTTAGGGTAGTCACCAGGCACCTTGGTCGGAACCGGAGGCCAATACGGATTATGAAGAATTGGACCATTGGTCAATTTAGATACATCCGAAAATTCCAACGTGGCAAGGAAAGGCAACTGAGGATTGAAAGGCGTGCCAGGTCCCCAATAAGGACCTGTACCTGTACTCTACCCTGGTTGAGCATAATTTTGTCCCCATTGGTTCTGTCCCAGAGGATTCTGACCATAGGGGTTATAAGTCGTATAATTAGGTTGATACAATAGCTGATAACCAGTGTATGGGGGTTGATAACCAGGGTACTGACCCTAATTATATGTAGGCCCCGTTTGAGCAGTGTATGGATTTGACTTCCAAGTATAGGTATAGCCTAGTTGTTGAAGGTAATAACCAAAACCTTGGGGTGGGTTGTAAACCGGTCGAGACTGATCTTGGAGGTAATAACTGCCTTGGGGTCGAGCGAGCTGCTAGTAAGTGGGGCCCTGCTAAGCATGATAAATTGGGCGCACAGGCGGGTTCGGTTGTGGCATATAATAGATCGGCTGTTGAGCAGGGTTAACTGGATGTGCAGTTTGTCATGGTTTAACAGGTTGACCTGGCTATGCAGGTTTCCCCGGTTGAACAGGTTGGCCTGGCTAAACAGGTTGTCCTGGTTGAACAGGTTGACCTGGCTGATGAAGGACACCAAGCTGCCCCGGCTGAACAGGTTGGCTTGATGGCGGGAGAGGGCCAGGTTGCGCCTGATAACCAAGCTGGCCTGTGATAGGACCATAAGATGGCCCTAGCTGTGCAACATTCGGACCAATGGGAAACTGAGGTTGTTGAGGTTGCACCAATGGCTGAGAAGGATGGATTTTCCCCCCAGGACCGTACAACGATCCGAGTTGATACCCTGGTTGGCCTGTGGGTCCTTGAGGTTTTCCTGGTTGGACCACAAGGTGAGGTTGTAGAGGTTGACCCTAGGGGTTGTAGGACTGCCCTTGCGGACCGTACAACAACCCCTGCTGGCTCGAAGGTTGTCCCTATAAGGGTTGTCCTTGCGGGTCGTAAAGATAACCAGGCTGGCCCGAAGGTTGACCCTGGAAGGGTTATCCCTGTGGGTTAGAAGGTTGCCCAGCCTGGGCAGATAGAAAACCGTGAACATACTGATAAGCCTCAGGAGCAGGAAAATGAAGAGGGTTACCCTGCTCATCATATTGATATGGAAATACATAGATCAGGGTACCATCCGGTCCATAATGGGAAAATTAAGGACGGTTGGGATCTTGGGAGGACTAACCAACCTCGGAGTTGGATGGCTGTAAAGACAACCGATACTCCTCAGGAGAAATATTCTCCAGAATAGCAGAAGCTATGTAAATGTCTTCAGGAGCTGACGAGGTCCTGGTGGACTGAGTAGTGACAGTGGGCGTAGACGCAACTACGCAGATAGTAGGCCTAACAGGTACAGATGTGACATGAGGAGATGACATGAGAGGTGTCGATGGCGACATCCCTAACGAAGGAATAACTAGCCTCGTGGATGGATTCGATATTCCCATAGAGGCCACAGCGGCCATGACCTGACTTAAGGACCTATATCCCGCTAGAAGCGGAGGACCAGGTGAAGACATGACAGAAGACTCGGGGATGTTTTCTAGAAAAAGCTAGTAATCTTCACCAGATGTAGGAATTTCCTCACTAGGAGAAGGACTGGGTGAGTCCATATCTGACCCTGCCGCAAGATATTCTAGAAGACGACGAGGACTAGGAGGTATAATGGCAACCAATAAAGGCGATCCCGATGTATGAGGAGGGAAGTATTCCCCTACTCCAAATCCAAACCAAGCGTTGGATAAGGGCCAATTGAATTCAACTGGTCCACCAAAGGGAAGCTCAGATATAACCAGTCCCCCGTTAGGAAACTCGGATACAATAGGCTGTTGATGTTCAGTAGAGGACTGAGAGACCTCTGATGAATCGTCCGTGTAAGGACTACTAGTAGACGAAACTGAGGGTTCTGCCACTGTGACAGTAATGCAAAGAGGAAGAGATTAAAACAAAGACACACGGGCAAAAACCAAGGCAAACAATCAACAGGCTGAAAAACAATCTCTAGATGGGCGTGTGATCATGGCTGATTAATTTTACCACATTGAAACTTGGAAAATTTTACTGTTTCATGTTTTAAGAGTCTAGAAACAAGTAAAAGATGACTCTATCTCTTTCAGTTTGGAAACAAGCGTGAAAGGACAAGCGCTTGATGATATTTTCAATTTTAATGAGTTAGAAAAGATTGAAATGACTACTATGGTAATCTAGGCAGATGGGTGTACCAGATATCCGTGAATTGCCGTATACACCTTGGTTAAAAAAAATGAAGGAGAAATCAACCAAGGACTTCACATACGTGCAGGTAATCTCCCTGAATGTTGTGTCCAGTGTATCACGAGTATAAGGCGGCAGACTTGGATTCCTACGGATAAAGGATAGCAACCTAGTGGGGTCTCCCTTTATATACGCGATGGTACGGGGAGCACAAGTCCATACTAGCGCTGTCTAAAGCCAAGAGGTGAACGAAAGCTACTAGGTTTAACGACGCCGGAACACATCACTAGCCTAGACCTCTAGATATTTCGTTAATGTTTCAATGTTGCCTTAAGGTTAATTGAATAAATTTTAGAGTTGATCTTCAAATTATGTTTCAATTTCAGGCCCTAGCGAATGTTGTATCTCAAAAATCCTTTAAATGCACACTACATGCCACAATATATCACTTTGTTCGATGAAGAGCTAACTACAGGAAGGTTGAGAGCTTTTCAAACAATAACAAAATTATCACAAAACATCCACTATTGTCTCTAATGCACGCTAATGAAACTAAAAACTTTTCTTTCAGAGTTATATAACACTAATAATGCGGAAAAGCTTTCAATTTTCACTAACTAATCAAAAAAGCAAAGAGATTTGTTTTTGTATTTTTCAATGTTTTAGGGAAAATTCACCAAACGAAATGAAAAAACTAATGAAGAAACCAATTAGAGAAATGATAGTGAAAGAGTTGAAACAAGCAAGTTCACTCAATGAAAAACAAACAATCAGAACTCAAACTGATGGAGAAATCTCCCAAATCGAACACGAATCCCAAAAGACTCATACAAACTGTGTAATCTAGGCTCGAAATGAGATAAAGCGAAACTTGAATGAAAAAGAGAGAAATCACTCAACTAACACAATGATATGATGGGATCCAAAAAAACGAATGCGAAGAAGTGAAAACGAAGTCGACTGGAAAAAAAAGGACCAAAAACTCCTACGGGAGGCTCAGCACACTATAGCACCTAGAAGCGCTAGGGCTAGAATGAAAAACTGATGGTAGAGGGAAAACAACCAGAGGATAGAGGTCAAACACAGTCAACAGAGACTTCAAAGCACTCAAGTAGTCGGAAAAATGACACCAGCACCAAAAATCAAACTCAGAGGGCTCAAAAACAAGTAAACCCTAAGGCCAAACAGGATTGGTGCGACTGTTTGGCTGTATCTTGCACCAAAACAATGTTGGCGTGGGGGCCTAAATAGCAACAAGCACTAGTTGCCGTGACTGTCAGGCTATAAAATGCACCAATCGAGTTTACTAAGGAAAAAATGAAAAAAGAGCAAACAGAGAGTAGATCAGGTCTTATGGGGGCTGAACAGGGGTTTTACACCGAAAGGAGGCAAACCAGAAGAGTAATTCAATCAATCAAAAGCAAAAAACAACTGAAAGAGACAAGAATAACTCCAACTAAACACTCTCCAGTGGAGTCGCCATTTTTTTGGAGAGGTAAATCCCCTCTACGGATAGAGGCGATCCCTACTAGCCCAAATCGGGTCTGGCAACAATCAGGTCATGCAGTGACGCAGGTCTCTAGTTACAAAATGACAAAAACATAACGAATTGCCTACCTCAGGTCCTACGCAATGGTCATTGAAGAAAGGATGACGTTTCCCATTCCTCGCTTGGCAGATCACGATCCTTCCGCTTGACGTGTTCGAACACCTGCACACCTGCAAAGGATACAACGATACACAGCGTAAAATCTAAATCCTGTAACCATACATCAGTCAGAGAGGATTTAATTCATTGTATCAAAGAAATAGACTCACATATGAAACCATAATCAAAGTCTCTTATCATTAAAATAACAAAGGAAAGATACAATCCAAAGCTTTGACGCTTGATCTTCTTTCGGTGGGGCTGACAGTGAAGCACGTCTCAACGAAGCTTGTCGGAAACGGGACAAAGCTCTCTCTCTTCAGCTTAGCTCTCAAAGGTTGTCTAGCGATAGTATCCTTGCTACAAGTTCAGCTCTTAGCTTGCTAAGGGAAAAGGCAAGCTTATATAGATGGTGGAAGGGGAGTTGGGATTCCTACAATCATGGGATTGGCCCTATCTCTAAGGAAGTTTCCATGATAGGTGGAAAACCACCTCCCATACATGGAGATCCGGAGCCAAACCTCCCAACTCATTTTAGAGACTCGTTCAGGAGTTTTTTGGAATCAAACTTCTGCCATTTATTTTTAAAAAACACTCCTTATTAAGCTTGGCGCGAGTGAGACACTGAGACAGAGCGCCAGTTGGCACGCCCTCTATGGTGGATTTTCTCCATTGGTGTGAGGGCTAAACTAGCTAGTCCCGTCAAGGCCAAAAGATCAGTTTTTAGGGTTTTTCAAGGGAACCTTTCTTCAGAGGAATGATGGTCCTTGTAAAGGGGGATGCCATGAAAGTGGTTTTAGGTTATGTCACTGCTCACAGGTCACGGAAAAATCCCTCCAATGTGCGGGACGGGGGATTGTAGGGGCGGTGAAAAAATGTTGTGTAACAAAAACCATTAATAATGGCATCCTCAGTTTCATCCTTAAAGTATTTTTCTTTTTCAAGTGTGAGGGGATGTAGGGAAAAATCATATTCACGTTCAAATTTTTCCCACCAAGGGATATTCAAATCCATATGCAATTTTTCTGGGGGTAAAGGTTCAAGTTCTTAATGGCCTACCCATCTGAGATCACCATAGATATGGATCTGCATCCGATATATGCGTCTGTAGTGGCTAGCCACGGTCTTCCCAAGATTAAAGGATGACCCCCCAGGTTGGATCTAGTTTGTAAAATGAGAAAATCAACCAAGTAATTCCAGGTAATTCCAAGAAGCTACAATGATCACCACATCTTCTATCATTCCCTCAGGCTTGACATGAGACCGATCTACTAATTCAAGCACTGTAGGTGTAGGTATGAGTCCATGAAGTCCTAGGGAAATTAAAAGATATTTGGTCATTACATTAATGGTTTCCCCCAAACCAATCAGAGTGTTAGTTATGGGTTGGTCATCAATATGGACAGTCACTGTAGTATTCCCTGGGTCATTATATTTAGTCAACAAAGGCTGATCAATCATATGTTCGGACAGTTTCATCATAACATGGATAGTAGGAGGGTCTTTTGGTTTCCTTCCAGGATTTTTGACACATAGATCTCTCACTGTTTTGGCATAGATAGGTACTTCCTTAAGAGCTTGTAACAGTGGAATCCGTACATACAAATTCTGTAATTCCTTGAGGAACTCAGATTTAGTTTGTGAGGTTGTCCCAGTTTCAAATAATCGATGAGGGTATGGAGGATCCTGAACCTTAGCAGCTGATTCAGTTGTCACAGATGTACCAACCCTGCTCAGGTTGGCTGATGTAGAAACAACATAATTCCTCGAGCTGGCTTCTACAAGTGTAACAGCATGTGATGTATCAGTTGTTACAAGTGTAAGAGTTGTTTCAAAATCGAATATACCCTTTCTAGGTGACTCACATTCTTCCTCGGTAA
This sequence comes from Pinus albicaulis, assembly GCA_034641835.2. Classification (NCBI taxonomy): domain Eukaryota; kingdom Viridiplantae; phylum Streptophyta; class Pinopsida; order Pinales; family Pinaceae; genus Pinus; species Pinus albicaulis. The sequence continues at coordinate 1,681,969,410 of CM076575.1, read as the reverse complement.
TAATGGGAGTATGTTCAAGTCTAATTACTTTTTCCGACTGAATTTGGACCTCGTTAATCCCAATAGGAGTGATAAGATAAGTCTAGAAAGTAATCGATGCATCTATGCTCTGAGCTTCCTTATTATTCAGATTGGGGTTAGGTTGCACAGGTAATTGGGGTCGGACAAGAGGTTCAAGAGCTTGAAGAGGAGGAAAATGTAACTATTGTTGCATTGGTAGTGCAAGGGGCACTGGCCCTTGGCCATTACCTCTCTAGTTATGAATACAAGGATGAGATTGCGATGGAGGATATTGCATTGGTGGAGGGGAAGGCCACTGGTTCCATGGTGAAGGAAATTGTGTTGAGGAAGGAATAGGATATGGGCATGAAAATTTAAGACTATTATAAACATTATTCCAAGGATTAAAAGAGGAAAAATATGGAGGCATACCTACAAGTCATGGTTATCATGATCTCTTTGATCTGATGAAGTAGGAAGACTGGACATCCTCGCTTCATTCTTGAAGTATTGCTTTCATTCTAGGTAGTTTAGGGCATTGAATAGTAGAATGTGCCAACTCACAGATGTTGCACAAGTTGGCACTATTTAGTCCACATTCTCTTTCTAAATGTTTCTTTTTTCATTGAGCACAAAATATTTCCAAAGCTGCTTCAGATTTTTCTTGTGCTTTCTTAACTTGTAGCGTAGTGATCTGAGCAGAGAGAGTACCAAGGAGGTCGTTTTTAAAATCCTCAAATATATTCCCAATCTCTGCTCTGGTTATCCCTCTACTTGTGGACTCCTGTATCCGAAATGAAGGGTCCCAAACTAAACTTCTCCCCTTGACTGATCCTCTTGAACTCCATAGACAGAGCTTCAATATTTCTTCAAGTGGTCCTTGCGATGCCTCCTTTTCCCAACAAATTCAAATGCTCCATACAATAATCTCTTATACCTCTTAAGAATATAGGTTTCAGTATTTCCAAGGCTAAGTTACAAAACTTAGACCTTTGTAAATTATAATGGAATCATTCCATGTATTCTTCTAAGCTCTCCTCCTCCTTTTGTGCAATTATGAAGATCTCTTCCTTCAAATCCCTGGTTCGACAGTAATCCTAATACTTAAAGAGGAAGGCCTCCCTCATGTCATTCCATGTTCAGATCGTGCCAGAACCCAATCTCATGAACCATCTTAATGTTGCCCCTTTCAGAGTAGCAAGACACAATTTGAGTTTCACGCGTGTAGTCATAAGTCCTCCACAACACATTGGAATCAAACAAAAAGGTATCAGGATCTTCAACAACCATCCCTTGAAAGGACGATAGAGAAGATAAAGTTATGTTTTTCATAGGATCTTCATCCCGTGTCTCCACTATGGGGAATTCAAAAGTAACAGTACTATCTGTCTTAACATTCTTGTCTCCCATGGCTGATCCTTTCTGATGGGAATCGTTGCCAAATCAATTGCTGAAAGAAATCACTCATATAGGAATAAAAACAATCTACAAGAATGTAATCATGCCTCAATTAAACAGTACCTAGCACGCCACACAACAATTACACCATCTGTTATTTCTAATCACATCTATGTAAAAGCATAATAATATCGAAATTGAAGTAGATCTACTCATAGCCAGAACAACAACAAGAACACTTCCACCAATACGTAAAGAAAATAAAAAATATAGTACAAATACCTTAACTGCTGCAGTTCCTACTAAAACAGAGAGCCCTTCCTCCCTAGCAGGGTGCAGGAAGAGATAAAGAGTAAATGGAAAATAAACCAGACAACGCATGTAACAAAAACAACGTGATATCTTTGTATTAATGTGACCAAAATTACAGAACCAAAAGTTGTTGGAATCACGATTGTCATTAGACTAAAACCTACAAGCTTTAGTCTCTGCTACAATCGCCAGAGTTAGGATCCATGAGAGGCGGTTAGTCCATTTCGCGAAACACACGGGGAGCATTGAACCCAATGTCCAACAATCTCCCCCCCCCCCGCCCCCCCCAACGTGAGCCAGGTGAGTTTCGAACTCGAGACCTATCGCTAAAAATACTTTATCACAGAAACCCACAATGAAGAGAAAAAGAATCATTCCAGGAACTCCAGAGCCTGATGCTGAGGTGATAGCTTTATCACCTAGGGCATTGATGACTACAAACAGATTTTTGTGTGAAATCTGCAACAAAGTATTTCAAAGAGATCATAGCCTTCAATTTCACAGACAAGGGCATAATATTCCATTTCAATTTACGCTACCATTCTCGTCTTTTATTCATCCCACATCCCCAGATTGAGTCTCATTGTTTTCAATTGGTCGTTGTTCCTACTCCATTTTGTGTCAGATTGTAAGAAACAAAGCACTATGGCAAAGGAAATGGTTACCCTGGGCGCCCTGGATGCTCTGATCGCAAATCGTGTGCCCTCGAAGATAGATATCTAATGTAGTTTTGCAGGTCATGGATCTCAAGCCTGTAGGGAACAACTACACTAGATTCACATTTATCGCTGACGATGGAAAGATGAGGCTCAAGGCAGTGCTCCCAATGAGTATGGCTAGCGAAGTAAACTCTGGGAAGCTACAAAATCTAGGGCTTATTCGTATTATTGGTTACACTTGCAACACCATTGAGAACCAACCACTGAGGGTATTAATCATCATAAAGTGTGAAGTTGTTTCACCTACACTTGATGTTGAAACCAGTGAGCTAAAAGTGAAACAAGAAGGAAATGAGGTGCACATGAAACCTGAAGTAAAATCCAAGACATATGGAATCATTTCAAAGTCTGTCGCTCAAATAGTGCATGAGAAACATGGGAATGTTACACCTTCTACACGATTGGGAATTTCACATAGAGTTTATCCTTTAGTTTCTCTCAATCCCTATCGAGGTCTGAGTCACCAACAAGGGGCCTTTGCATACATTTCTTAATGCTAGGGGTGAAGGCAGTGTCTTCAATGTGGAACTTACTGATGAAGATGGCACTCAAATTCAGGTAATTATGTTTAAGGAAGCCGCAGAAAAGTTTTTGATATCGTCGAGCATGTAAATAAGATGATGAACAATTGAATTTGTTGCAAATACGTTTCTAAACATTTCAATGTTGATTAAAACACATAATTCTCCCTCTCTCATAACAATACAGGAGAAACATAAATTCAAACAAAAATGTCGTTGTTTCGCCTAAATAACTCACGGCTCAATGGGAATAGTGCATAACACAAATGATTCATAGCTTCAACAAACTTTGAACACTACATTCTCAATGTAGTGCAACCAACACAAGAATTTATTGAAACTAGCAGAGGGGATATTAATCGATGCATAAAGAATAAGGACAGGGCATATGGTAGGATTGAGAATGGTTGCATGGAAGAAGTTACAGAGTGCGGTACTGACAAGCGCTCAAGTGAATTGATATGTTAGCATTTGAAGGAAAAAAATGGTTTTTCTCATAATGCAAATACCGCTTCATATGTATTCACATTACAATTTCCCTGGAAAAAAATCGTCGGAGATAATTTCTGCAAGAGGCGTTACACGGGAGTACATTACCATAGGGCACTTTTATGCAGAAAGAAATTAACATTGATGAAAAATTTGAAGAGGACCGTTGATCATTCATTGATGCACAAACCAAGGATTCAATACCAAAAATAGGGCATCATTTCTGATGAGCAGAAAGGGCAGAACTAACACAGAGATAAAGGCCAGAAGTGGCTCAAATTGGAGTAGGACTAGCAATCTTCCGCTCTGATACCATGTTGAACTCAGCCATGGTAAACAAATGAGACATAGAAGACATGAGAAATATAAGACATGAGTTGCATTATAATTCATAGATATGCATATATATAATACATTAGGTGACCTTTGGTTTCACATTCCAAGTGGTCTCTGGGAATCATTTTTTCCTTTCGCCTTCCACACCTACCCATTGAAGATTAGGTGTCCAACAGAAATGATTTTGGAGTCAACAAGTCCGAGAACATGTAAAGGGGTAAAGAGGATAATATCAATTTTACCAAAATGAATCTTCCAGTTATGGTTAGCCATTGTGCTCCCCAAAATTGGATTTTATTTTTAAATTTATTTATGGTATCAACCCAACTTTCAAATTTAGAGGCTCCTACAAATATAGGAATTCCAAGATATTTGAAAGTTTGACATTCATAATCCAGAGGAATATCTAGAACTCTAGAATACTCCAAAATATTTGCATTAGAGTTATCCCACTTGAAAATCATGCTCTCTTTTTTAATTAAATAGACCCCCTGAGATACCCAAATATTAGTCCAAAACATGTATAAATTCCAAAACAATTTGTTTTAAAGCGCTTCCTAAAAAAGTGTATCATTAAAAAAACTTGAATGATTGGCATCCTTTGTATTCCTTACCATACTTCAAACTTTTAATCTTCCCTAGATTGTTCCAAATTCTTCCTAAGGCTCTCTGCCATGATAAGATATAAATGAGGAGAGAGAGGGCATCCTTGCCTCAAACCTCTAGAAGTCAAAAATAAATTGCAAGGCCAACCATTAATCAGTGGAGAAATCCATGGATTTCCAATATATGTTTGGACCGAATTGATTAATTCCAGACATAATCCCAATTTTTCCATAACTGAAAACAAAAAGGAATGTTAGACTCTATCAAAATAATTCACCATATAAAATTTAATTACCATACCTGGCTCGCCTCTTAGCTTGTTGGACTGAATAGCCTCTTGCACCATAATCACATTATCCAAAATATGTTTGTGCTTCATAAAATCTCCATGGTTTTCCGAGATTATTTTCAACGGTGTCTTGCTTATTTCATAGGCCATTACCTTTTTCAAAATATTATTGTAAGAGTTTCATAACGAAATAGGCCTAAAATGAGAGAAAGAGGTGGTCTTGGACTCCTTTGGAATAATATCTAAGAAGGAATAATTGTTACTTCCTCCCAACTTCCCTTTCAACTTGGATGAATTTAACATTCCTAGTTGGTCCTTTTTTTACTAAGCCGCAAAAGGATCTATAGAAACTAATGGAAATCCATTCAGGGCAGAAGCTTTTTCTAGTTCTAGAGACCAGATGGCATCAATCACCTCAGTTTTCTCAATTGGATTGATGAGTTGAAGATTCTTAAAATTCGAGACAATATAGGTGATGAAAGAGGAGGGTTTCACATATTCTGGATCATTTTCCTTGTCTTCTGAATACAAATATATGAATAATCGAAAGACTTCTTGCTTGATCTCAGGGAAGGAGGATATTTTAGGAATACCATAAGAAAAAATTTCTTTAACTCGATTTTTGATTTCCCAAGCTCAGGCTTGTTTGTGGAAAAATGAAAAATTCTTATCTCTTGCTCAAAGCTAGAGACTTCTCGGCTTTAAACACCAATAGTCTTCTTTTTGCTTACCGAGAACATGGATTTCTTGGTTAATTTTTTTCTTTTTCTATATCCCATTCCATAACATGTTCATCTTCCATCAAAGATTATGAGCGTCAAGAATCTTAATAAGTTCATGTTTTTCTTGGTCCGGGGGCTTGTATTTTTACTTTTCCCAATTCCTTAAGGATTTTTTTTACTAACTTCAATTTTTTTTACCAAATGAATGATGGAGATCCAATAAATATTTTTTCCCATGAATTTTTTATTAGGTCTGTAACCCTTTCCTTCTAAATCCACCTTGGATTAAAGTGAAATATAATTAGAAACATATTTTTAGGGGGATCCATAGCTAACATAATAGGTCGATGATATGAGACACCCTATTCCAGTATTCAAGACATTAACACTATTCATTTAACCATCCATTCACTATGAATGAGGAAGCAATCCAATTGAACGATGATGTGCTCATAAGAACCTTTGCGATTAGTCCAAGTATATTTCCCTTATTTTTTTAGGAATGTTCAAAATATCCCATTCGACAATAAGGTATTCCAGTCTTTCCAAAAAGGTGTCTCTAACAACGCTTCGCCCATTATTTTCTGTTGAACACAAAACAAGGTTAAAAATCTCCACCTAAAATGTTTTTTATATGCCATTGTTCATCCTTTAGTTTGATTATGGATTTCCAAAATTCTTCCTTATCACTATATAATATTGGAGCATAAATATTTACAAAAGGGAGTTATTTTGTGCCCTTGTCTTTAAGATTAACCAGAACCCAAAATTTGGATTTTGAGTAGGATTTTAACAAAAAGAAAGAATCAAGTAAAAAATTGCATAAGAAGTTGGAAGCTCCGCAAGATCTTTTCACTACACCAAAATTGTCTCTCCAAAAATTTATTGCCATAGAAATAAACTTTTCTTCTTTTATTTTGGTTTGTTGTAGAAATAAAACATGAGGTTTATCTATTTTCACTAAATCGTTTAGAGTGTGGGATTTAAGGGGGTTTACCATTCCCCATATATTCCAAGAAACAATTGTATTTTAGATTTAGAGGAACTCGACTACCTTCTTGAAACCTTGCATTCTTGTGTTCCTTGTTGCTGACATTATTGAGAATATTTGTGATATGTGACTGGTTTCCAGGTTGAATTTTTTTCTCAACTTCTGCTACCCTTGCTTCTTTTTTAGATGGTCTGCCATTTTTTGTTTTTTAAATCCATCTCTTGACTAGAGGAGCCACTTCCCTAATTGATTCTCTTCTTAGTGCTTCCCGTTAGCACTTTTCCTACTCCTTCCATTGATCCTTGATGCTTGGGAGACACATTTTATATCCCTTTCTCCCATGTTTCAGGAATTATAGGGGTGGATGAGATTTGAAAAATCTAAGATTTATTAATATTTTCCACTTGAACATCCCTTCTTGGGTCCCATTCTTGAGCCTCTGCAATTTCTCCTTCAACAATATTTTCCTCTCCTTCTATTGCATTTACCTCATGACCTGGTGTTTCAATTTCTATGTTTGGTTCCTCCAAGTCATTATCCTCCTGAGAAATAATTTCAAATGGGTTGGTTGAGGAGGAGGCACCATTCAAAACTAGAGCACTAGAGTTCTTGAGACTGCCTTTCCCTTTCTTTTCTTCCATTTTTTGAATGTCCCGCTTATTTTCATGGGCAGAGATCATTCCTTCCTTACTTCAATTCTGATATGTTTGCATTCATGAGCGCAATGGTCATATTCATGGAAAATATTGTACTTAAAAATGATTTGTTCATAGTAAAGAGGCTACACATGCTTCCACTCTCCTTAATTTATGAAAATTTCAAAGGGTATACTTCTCTAAGTCCACCTCTTCTCATATTTTAGCACATGCAAACTACTAGCCTTTTGGTTATGCGTGGTCTATATACCTTCCAACACCACTTCTGATAGCCTTTAAGCAATCATAACTCTAGCATGACAAATGTGTACGAGGAAGCTAACCCAGATAGAACAATGGTGGGGTACCCTTGTCCAAATTGAAATCCAAGGACCAAAGATTCAGATGCATTCTCCTTGAGCTAAAAAATATGTCCCATTCTGGAAAACAATCTCTCTGTCTTCCTCTGACTCTAAGAGAAATACAAAAAATTCATTACCCATAACATATAACTATAGATTCCCTTTCATTATGTCCTTACAGGCTCTGTTGAACCACTACTCAATAGATTTTGGCAAGGGCCACAAGCCCATGAATTTTCCAAGTAAGGCTCTATTAGAAAAATTCAGTGAAGTCATCTAAAATCCTGAAGGGATATTTACCGATAGGATATTCTCATATTTAAAAAAAAAAATCATTTGGTGCTCTTTTGGCTTGGGCTTGTATTTGAGCATCAAGATTAACTTGTGGAAGGAAGCCTCCTAATCGCCAAGGGAAGGGCCCCTCCTAGGCTTGGAGCCATTGGGAGTAAGAAAATAATACAAAAATAGTGGTGGAAAGCAAGGGCTCATGATGTAAGTCACAACAAAATTGCAAATCATTCCCTACAACTTATTATAAAAAATCAAAAAATAGATATTTTTAAAGATTCAATATAATATTGTTTCTAAAATCTACATTCTATATCAATAAAGAGTAAAGAATCTTAGATATAAATTATATATTTCATATGTTATTATATATATATGTGTGTGTGTGTGTGTGTGTGTGTGTGTTTCAAATATGTGGAAGATATAATGTGATTCACATCAAGATTTAAACATGAAAGGTGTTTGGAAAAACTTTGAACATTCATATAAAGGAACACTTATTTTTTAGGTGTGTACACCTATTTTATTATTTATATATTTTCCTAGTGGGTTTCTTCAATTTGGTCAATATTTTCTAATTTATCACCACATCCATAGATAGGGTTTATGACTTGTTGATCAGTGGTTGTCACTAATGTCAACCCAAGTAGCACCAGGGGATACCTCGATCTTGCATGGGAATTTTGACTTGAAAACTTACTCTATTTCGAGTCAAAGATATTTAGGATAGTTTCTAGTTGTTGAGATGTTTCAGTTGATATATGGCATGCCACGTAATTCTTCATAGTTTGAGAGATATTCGTGTTTGAAGTTAGTAACCCCAGTTAGTGGGTTAAAACCCCACGGGGTTGTGGCATGACACTAATCATTGTTTGTGGTCATTTAATATTCAATAATTAATAATTTTTTAATCTCCTAAAATCCCTCCAATGTTCACTTGTTGAAGAGCCTCTCAACCTAAGAATTTATATAAATTGTGACCCTCATATCCTCCTCATGTAAGGATTTCGCTACTAAAAACAGGTCATCGTGGAAGTTTCCCTATAAGGTTTTTTATGTGAAGCTTAAAATGCTGAAACAAAAAACCCACTTGAGAAAAATCTTGATGAAGCTCGTGTCCAAATTTCAGATCTTGGTTCGCTACATGTTTGGAGATATGATATGTGGAAGTTAGCATTTTTACAGGCTTCCGAATTTCATCTCAAAGAGGTGACCTTAGGAACATTATAATAACTCTCTCTCTGAGAAGCAGGTTGGAATTCTGTAAAAAGTGGTAGATAGTTAACGGACTGTAGTTTTCTTTTTATCAAGTTTAGACCTGAAGGAGGAAACAGTAACACGTGGCACGTCGTAAAATTTCACTCTACTTAACTAGTCCATAATTAGGACATTGTAAGAGATTGGGCATAACTTTGCCTTGAAAAATCCAAATCGGGCCAGACCTATGGCATTGGAAAGAAGACATAGAGGGATACTACAAGACTGAAGATCACATATTTTGGATCTGAAATCACATAGATACATCAGATTCAATATCGAGCTCCTAGAAGGCAAGAAAAAGCTAGATCATGTGTTGTCAAGGGCTGCAAAGGACCAAACTTTCTAGGGCAGCAAAGAAAATAAAGGTGCATCAAAATGATGTAGTAGAGGTAAGCTCCAGGTAAGTATCTTATGTATATGCATGTTCATCTCTTAATTGCATTATTTTCTTTGTATTATAATTTATTGTTTTTGTTTAGCATTGACATATGCTCTGCAGGATGAGGTAATTTTTGCTATTATCATGTCATGGATATTTCCTTGAAGAATTTTTGTAGGTATTATATATTCATCAAGATAAGACTCAATGCATAATATAATTTTCTAAAGAGTGAGAAAGGGTAGCATGAAAAGAGTAGCAACCAAGGTGTATAACAATAGCAACAAGTTCACCACATAAAGTCTTTAAGTGTGCAGCACTGCATACAATCATTTTAAAGGTATCATTGTACTGAGTCATTTAAAAGCAGCATTTTAAAAGTTGTACAAGTGTCCATCTACCAAGAGTTGAAGATGTAATGTCAAGAGGTCTAAGATCATCATTAGGTGCTTGTGTCAGTTGGGGTTATGGTTTAGTGTGTCTTCTTCTTCTACATCATTCTATATCATTGTAAAGTGGACCATTTTCCCTGGTACGAGAGTCCATTATTATTTTATTATTCTATAGGGTGGTAGGGTGGTTTTAATTTGGTGCATGAAGTCACCAACAGGTTCAAGCCTGTGACAATTTCAGGGTGGTAGGGTGGTGCTAGGGTGAGTTGTAGCTCATTTGGTGTTGGGGCATCCGTTCAGTTGACTACTGAAGAATCTCGAGAGTTGGAGAGTCCATCCAGTGGGAGCTAGAGAAGAATTCTTTTCTATATTCTAGGAAGTTGGAGCTTTATTTTCAATTGGAGTTGAAGATTAAAGATTTATTAGAAAAGCATTCAGGTGGTTTTTGTCCCAGAGGGGGTTTCCACCTTAAAAACTGTGTGCATTTGTGTTCCTTTTGTTTACTGCTATCATTGTACAAACAATGATAATAATTGAAGATTAAATAATGCCATGAAAGATTAATAATAATACTAATTGAAAGAAATACTTATTCAGCCCCCTTCTCAGTATTTCCAATATCACTATCGTTCTATGATCTATCTCTAAACCCCTAGTTTAGAGGTTTCGATTTAATCATGGCCTTAGTAGCTAGAGGGAGAATCCCCCCTCCCTCCCCTAATATCATCATTTTCCATTCCATGATGACCTCAATACAAAAATAAATCAAATCCATTTTGTCACACTTTGTGAAGAAGAAATATGAAATGTTATAGGTACTGGTGCATCCCTCAAAATATTACAGCATTACTATGAAGCTTGTAGATAAATGTTTGGTTAGACAATTCATACGAATTTGTCATCCCCTCGAGAAATTGGTGACTTGAGTGGAAAAAATTTGGAGACCATTTATCAATGGCCCCAAGTATCCCTCTCCTTTCATGGTTGAACATTTTCTACTTTTGATTTTGAAGAAAAAAAGGTTCAGATTTAATGAAAGATAAAATAAGTAGCTACATGAAAGATAATGTGGAAAACTAGAAGGAAGCTGCAAAAAGAAAAAAAAGAATATATTGTCGATAAAGAGAAATTTATGGGAACCCAAAATAAATTCGATAGGTCATACGAGAAAGGAACGATAAAAAGATAAAATCAGACTGGAATAAACCCTCTCCGGGGATGGAATTTCAAATCAATTGGTAAATGATGAAAATAATATCTTAGTACTGTAAGGATTTGGGTAGTTTAGTAAAAATAACCTCAATTATATGATCAAATCAGAAAATCCCAACATACTCATACTCTAGGAGATGAAATTGGAGATTGATGAAGTCCTCCAAGAATATAGTAAGATCTAGAGTAATATAAAGAGACATGTAATTGATTCAAGGGGTGCATTTGGGGTTGTTTGCACCCTATGGAACAATTACCCTTACATTTGGATCATAATTAGAATACTCAACATTTTTTATTTGTTCTTTTAACTTATCTACCTATTAGGGAGGTGGTTAGTGTGGTCAATATATATATCTATATATATATATATATATATATATATATCATATATCAAGAATAAATAAAATTAGGTAACTCTCTCAAATCTTAGGGATTTAAACTACAGGGTGTGCATTATTCTAGTTGGGTATTTCAATATTACCCTAACCCAAATGGAGAAAAAAGGGGGAAGCATAGTAAGGGGTACAAATAGGGATAAAATGGAAGATATCATCTCTTCGTTAAATATGTTACTAAATCAAATTGAACACATGTAGATATACTTGAATATATAGGAGGACTATACTAGGTTACATCACAAGGCTAGAAATGTTCCCAGTCAAAGCACCTTCCTAGAAAGTGATTATTCTCTAACATGCCAAAATCTCTACTAGGCTAGTTCTAATCATCATTCCATTTCTTTGTCTCTTATCGATGCCTTCAAATTTGGGCCTTTCCCCTTCCATTTCAAGCCTCTTCAGATTCATGACCCTACCTTATTTTACCTTGTTTCCAAAACTTGGAGTTAGTGGTTGGTTGGTTCCCTAGTCCATATTTTATGGAAAAATCTTAAAGTCACTGAGGTTGTTTTGAAGGATTTGGCCAAGTTTCATTTCTAGCCTCCAAAATAAGAGTTAAATATTTTAATGATTAAATTGTATCTCATTCAAAAAAACATAAAGAATGAATAAGTCACTTTGGTTCTCATTACAAAGTAAAAGGAAATCTTTCATAAATATAAAAATATCTTTTAATAAATGAAGGAAAGTGTAGATTAAAATATAGAAACCCTTCATTACAAGTAAGTGACCAAAATACCAATTTTTTTCATAGACAAGAAATTGCAAGCCTCCGACTAAATAATTTCAAGGAAATAATGAAGACAAATGGAGAGACACTTAGATAATTTGACAAAATCAAAGAGTAGAATTGGATAATTTTGAATATTTGTTCTTATAAAAAGGTGAAGCTAGTAGAGGGGATACAAAAATTATTTTAAATAGCATTCCCACGTTAGTTAGCAAATGGATCATACCAAATTAACCTATGATATTAATGAAGAGAAGGTCCTAGAAGGAATTAATCATATAGTGTTTGAAGCTTGCTGGTATGGATGGATTCACCATTTACTTATATAAGAGATGTTGGCACATAATCAAATTTGATGTCTTCTGAATGTTATAATGTGTATATTTGAATTCATGAATTACAGTAGGTTAAAATTCTAAGTTTCTAGAAGTCGTTCTTAGAGAGGTAAATATTTCATATTTCTCAAGGTTTTGATTGATTTCACCCTGAAATGCTTCTTATAAAACCATGTTTAATATAATTTATCACCAACTAAAAAGTATTGTCTCATATCAAACAATCAAGTTTACTTTATGGGGAAGAGGAAAATTGTAGATAATATAATCTTAGTCTAGGAAGCAATTCATTGCAAAAAAACTAAATGATAAAAGTAAATGATTATTAAGATAGATATGGAAAATGCCTTGATTAGGTAAGGCATAGTTTTCTTTTTGAAATGATCCATAAGTTTGGCTTTGATCCTACCTTCATATATAAGATAGTATCTTACATCAACAATCCCTGGATTGCTCCTATAGTAAATGGAAGGCCCATGGATTTATTTAGAGCAAGTAAGGGATTGCAACAAGGTTTCCCCCTCTCATCTCTCCCATACATTATCATGGATGATTCCATAAGTAAAAATAAAGTATATGAAAAGAGAGTTGGGACTATTGGAAAATCAATGTAGTCATATTAGGGTTTGATTCTATGATCTTGATAATTACTTGTGAGTGTGTTGGCTTCTTTGAATTCTTTATTATCTTGTCTTTCATAAATCAATTACCATATTATGTGTGTATGAAGATCACAAAACAAGAGACACAAGATGTAGGCACTATGTCAGGGAAAAACCCCCCTCACAAGGAAAACCCAGTCAAGATAATTCTTTCTTTCAATAGTATTCTTTGAGACCCTTCACCCTAGACATATACCAAACCTTCCCTCCACACCAAGTCAACCTCCCAAATCTTCGACCCCTTTATAGCAACTTTGACTATGCAACAAATTCCAACAACATACGACTTCTGATAGCAGCAAAACTTGGAATAATGCAATCTCCTAATCTAGGGCACAAAATAGAGAGAGAGAGGCACCAAAAGTTCGATTATCTTCCTCTCCTTAGAATTATCCAAACTCACACTCCCTTCATCTTCCTGACAATAGACTTCAAACTTCTCCAGCTACTCTTGAGATATCGAACTAGCTTGAGAGAGGATGCTTCAAATGACTTTGGCTTCCTTCCTTTTATAGGCTCCAGGTGAGGTCGAATAGGTGTCTCGTAGGCTGACATGATGCCCTTTAGGCCAACTTGGTATGGAGGTTACATAATTCATATTTAACTCAATTCTTAACCGATTTACATGATTCAAAATCCCAAAAAGGGTATATTTTATGAAAATTCCTTAAATATGGAATCCTATTGCAGAAACTAGTATTAATTATTCTAACTAATAAATTAATTATTCAGTTTATTGCTACAGAAACATTGAATTAAACACACTGTAACCTTCACTAAATAAACTGTGGAAATAATACAAGTGCAGAAGAAAAACTGAGCAAGAATAAATCATACACACATATGACACAGTGATTTTTGGACTAATGTCCTCGGAAAAATCTAATGCGGGAAAATCGGTGCAACAGTTGAGGGTTTTATTATTATGTAGTAATTTTTCTAAATACAAAATGGATGCCTTGCTGGCTATCCTCACAGAGAATTTGACTAACAAGAAAGCTGGTGAGATTAACTCACACAATGACATTAGAATCCCAATTGGCCCAAACCCTTGATGGAAATCCCTAAACAACCTTTGCACAGTCACTTCATAGTATCTATGTCACTCTACATGGGGATTGCATGGCTTCTGCATTCTAGCTCTTATGTTGGCTAGATCTAACCCTTTGGCCCCTTCCCGTCTCACACCCCATCTCTTTGGCACTGGATCTTACTGATCCTCAACTGAATAATGGATCTCCTTAAGGTTGCAGCATTGCCTCTACGTGGCTCTGTGATGGCTTTATGTATCTACTACGCTGACTCTACTGGTACTACTTTATGTCTTATGTGTTGTGTATTTTGCGGCTCAAGAATAGACTTTCCAACTGGAACTAATCTGTCCAGCTATGCAAATAATATCTTGATAGGTGTTTCTCCCTGAGCACTACTCACTAAAGAAATCAATCTCTTGATCCTTACTATGTATGTGTATTTTCCAAATGACCCTTCAAGCCCTTCTTATAATCTTCTCATTGAAACTTCAATGACCGACACTAAATATCTAATCAATGGCTAAGATTAAATGTTGACTTGATCCACTTTTTCTAGAACATTCACACCCATATTATATTAATTCATTTTAATTATTTTATTTTCGTAAGTTTAGACTTATGGTCCCTTTAAAATAATTATTTTTTCAATAAAATACAATCCGGGTGGAATTTCCAAAAACGATATATGGGTTATCTGAAATACATGTTTCTAAGCCTCCATGCACATTTTGAGACTTAGATCACATCCTATGCTACTAGAAATAAACACTTCCTCTTAACGAGGAATGTTCTCTAACAATACCCCCTCCTGAGTACTGCTCTGATTCCGCAACTTCTCCCTCTCCGCTATTGATGTCTGCCAATGATGCCCACCAACTCTGCACAAACACTGCATTTGTACTACTACTGATAATGCCACTGCAAAAATTGCATTAGTACTGCAACTTCCCCTCAAATTATGCATCCATACTGCTGCTGAAACTACCACTTTCAACTGCTACTGCATTACAATATGGTTTCTTACTGCAACTGAAGAACATCCAAAACTGAACAAGTGTACAACATGATGCATATTAGTACTTTAATATATGATTTTTGTTAGCCTCTGGGTTGCCCCTATGAAGATGTTGCACTGTTGCTGACTCTGTGTTGTGCCTCACTGAACTCTTGTCAACTCTACTCTGCACTGCTCAGGTTTTGTCGCTGCTAACCACTACTTTGTCACTTCTGCACTCCTCTGCACCAAATGGAACTCATCCATCCTACTACATCTAAATTAGGCTCTCGTAGCAAGGTATCAATCGGAGAGGTGGACTCCTCAAGGATATTTCCCATATTGTAGATCTCTGGGTCTACAACTCCAATTCATCCCACCTCCCTCCTAGAGGTATATAGGCTATCACGGTGAAATCCTCATCATTGATCTTGGCAGGTGCGGATTTCGGATCATGATTCTCGTCTTTGTCTCTCTTCTTGAGAGGAAATTGTGTGGCATAATGACCCATCTTGCCACACTGGAAGCATTTATCTTGGAAAGGTCCTTCTTCCTCCTACGTTTCTAATGTTGCCCCTTTGATGCAAGGGCCACATTATCCCCCTCTTCCTTTGGCTTCTTCCCACTATTTTTGTTGCCCTCATGTTGAAAATTCAGTAATTCCCTCCTCATCTCTTTTTGCTAAAGAGCAGCTCACATTAACTCCCAGTCCAAAAAATTACCTTTGCCCAAGATTATTTAGACAAAGAGCAGATAGTCTTTGAACACTGAGTTGAGGGCCACTATGAGCATATCAATGGCCTGAGGAGTTGATCCCACAAGTGACAGCTGATCTCGATTCTCCTGAAGTTTAGATAGGAACGAATCAATGCGCTCACCTTTATTAATCCTATTAGTCTGCATCTCCTCCTCCAGATACATCTTCTGATGCTCGTAATATCCTTGATATAGCTTCTCCAAGGCCTGCAACATTTATTTAGTTTCTTCTTTGCTATCTATGTGACATGCGACATGATCCATTATTCTGTCCAGGTTCAGGGGCTTTTCCTTAGCCATATTTTTCTTGTATTCCTTCAGAGGATCTGGATCTACTGGAACAACTACCACACCTTGGACGAAGAGTTTGAGATCATGCTAATCCAAAATACATTTAATATTTTCCTTCCATATCACATAGTAGGAGACTCCCTCCAACCAATCTTGATCTCTCAGCCCACTTGCTGGCATTTATGTCGATTAAAAAAATATGTCGAACTAGCTCCCTCTCTCTCCTTTGCGTAGCTCTAGCCTGGCCTACGTACTCCCTACTGGATATGGTAGATATTCCAACCAATACTATTTCTTAGGTCTAGAAAAGTATAATTTCTCGGCTAGGAATTCCCTGAGGATGAAAATTCCCTCAAAGTGTCTCCAACTACTCTTCCTGGCACTTATGCACCCACAATATCTACTATGCAGAATACTGTGTCCCTTAGGTTGTTGGTTTGCACTGCTCCCTCTGCCTATGCCAAACTGCAATCTGTAAATATTTTCCTCTCTATCGACTCGCTCAAAGAGATATTTTCCTTGCTGGTTTTGGCCTTCCTGGCTTGGACTGCAGAATCTTCCAGGAGATTGATCTGTTGCTTACGCAAATATTTGATCCCAATATCAAAAATTTTGGATCTACAGATTTGTTCTTCTGTTCCTCTTGCACTTAGCTATACAAGCTCTGATACCATATGAAAATTCCTTAAATATGGAATCCTATTGCAGTAACTCGTATTAATTCTTCTAATTGATAAATTAATTATTTAGTTTATTTCTACAACAAAATCGAATTAAACGCATTGCAACCTTCACTAAATAAATTGTAGAAAGAATACAAGTGCAGAAAAAAACTAAACAATAATAGATCATACACACATATGATAGTGTTCTTTTTTGGAATAATGTCCCTTTAAAAACCTAATGTGGGAAAACTGGTGCAACAACTAAGGGTTTTATTATTATACAGTAACTTTTCTGAATATAAACTGGATGCCTTGTTGGCTATCCTCACAGAGAATCTGACTAACAAGAAAGCTGGTGATATTACCTCACACACAAACACTAGAAGCCGAAATCGCCAACACCCCAGATTGCAAGCTCTCCATAGCCTCTATGCAGTCCCTGCGCAGTCTCTGCATCACTCTGTGTGGGGACTATCTGGCTTCTATTTTCTGGCTCTTTTTCTAGCTATATATGATCGTATAGCCCCTTCCAGTCTCACACCCTAAATCTCCGACGCTAGATCTAACTGATATGCAGCTGAATAATAAACCTCCTCAAGGTTGCAGCGCTACCTCTGCATGGCTCCGCGTTGGCTCTATGTAGCTGCTACGTTGCCTCTGTTGTTGCTTATTTTTGTCTTCTCTACTATTTATTCTCCCGCTCAGGAATAGACTTTCTAACCAAAATTACTCTGCCCCTCTTTGCAAAGAATCTCTTGATCGATGTTTCTCCCTTAGCACTCCTCACTAAATAAATTGATCTCTTGATCCTTAATGTGTCTGTGTATTTTCCAAATGACCCTTCAGGCCCTTCTTATAATCTTCTCATTGAAACTTCAACGGTCGAGATTAAATCTCTAATCAATGGATAAGATTAAAATTTTACTTGATCCACTTTTTATAGAACATTCACGACCATATTCTATTAATTAACTTTAATTATTTTATTTTCCTAAGTTTAGAATTAAGGTCATTTTAAAATAATTAATTTTTTGAATAAAATATAATCCGGGTGGAATTTCCCAAAATGATTTCTGTTTTATCTAAAATACAGGTGTCTAATCCTCCTTGCAAATTTTGAGACTTAGAGCACATCTGATGCTACAAAAAATCAAAATATTGGAATGTACAACGACTCTATAAACTCAATATTAATCCTAGGAGTCCATAATGGGGACTTTGACTAATATAATGATGACAATAGCATGAAACCCATGCTTTAATAAGTCAATGTTACAATAACAAAAAATAATTTCTTTATTCTTTTTTCAAGTACATTTCATGATGATTCAAATACATTAAATGAAGATTGAACCTAGTTACAATTTCCAACACTCCCTCTTAACTATGTAGGTATTCGTCATATAAAAATACAATAGAAGATCTCAAACTATATGAAAGAATGAAGAACTTTAGGCACCACAGTGCCATGGACTAGATTCCTGACCAGGGAAATATATCCAAGTGGGAATAAGGTGGACTCAAGATTTCAGCCCCTTTAGGTACCATCAGGCTTACTTGCTAACTACCAACCCAGGGACCTAGGTTTGTATCAATGGTCAGAGCTCTATGACCCACACCACCCTTCCCTACTTTGGGACCTAGACATCAACACAAAGTGTCGGCCATATGTCCTCCCAATAAAAGCTTCACTCGCAAAGCCTCAACAAATTTCTTCTGTTTCTTTATTATCAATACAATCAATAATTTTTACCAAACCCAAAATGTTTCTCAGGTACTCAAACTTATTACTCGAAAGAGAATTTGTTAGTATGTCTTCTACTTGTTCATATGTCAATACATACTCTAACTTCACGATATGATCCTGCACCAAGTTCCTAATAAAGTTGAAATTATTATTGATGTGCTTCATCCTAGAATGAAGCACAAGATCTCCAGACATCTCGATACAAATTTGATTGTCACAATTAATCATAGTAGGACCCAAATACTTTTCGAACAAATCTATCAGAATATTTCTTAACCAAACAACCTCCTTTCCTGCTTCACATGCAACCACATATTCTACTTTAACACTACTCAACACAACAGGATATTTCTTCCTAATCATTCATGAGATCATAACAACTCCCAGACTAAAACATCCTTTAGTAGTGCTCCTTCCATCTATGTCACTGCCACCCAAATCAAAGTCTGTGACGCCAATTAGCTTGACTTCCTTCCTATCATATTTTAGGTAATGATGTATAGTGCCACAAATATACGTCAATATATTTTTGGAAACTATCTAGTCATCGTGACAGGGATCCAACTGAAACTGACTAAGAATTTTTAATACAAAAAAAATATTTGGCCTAGTATTTACGAGATACATCAGGGAACCCAACAAGTGTCAATAGGAGGTAGGATCCACGAGACTAGAGTTAGAGTCCCTCAAATTCTTGATATTGGTGATAATAGGATTAGTCATTAGCTTGGAATCCATCATCCCAAATTTCTGCAACAACTTGATGATGTACATCCCTTGCCCCAAATATATCTCCCCAGGTCTCTACCATATTTATAGACCTAGGTAATAGTGTAATAGTCCTATATCCTTCATTTCAAATTTAATTTCAAACATCTTATTACATTATTGAATTATTCTCTCTATCCCAGTGATGAATAGATCGTCCACATATAGTAGAATAATGATAAGCTCATTATTCACAACCTCAATGTATAGATTCAGATTAGCATAACTCTTTATGAACCAAATTCTAGGTAGATATGCATCCATCCTAGCATACCATGCCCTAGGTGCTTACTTCAAACCATACAGGTCCTTCTTAAATCTGCAAACATGAGAGTCTCTACTATTAACTTCAAAGCGTTTGGGTTGTTCGATGTACACTTCTTCATCACTGGTCCCATTCTGAAATGTGGTCTTCACATCCATTTGATGGATATTGCACCCCATTGTAGCATCCAATGAAACCAGCGATATAATAATAGTGTACCTTGATGTAGGTGAAAATGTTTCTTCATAATCAATGCCTTCCTTTTGAAAGAAACCTCTTGGGAAAAAAAAAATTATACCTTTTTATACTTCCATCAATTTCATGTTTGATCTTATAGATCCATTTAGACGTGACAACCGATTTTTTACTAGGTCTAGGAATGATTTCCCAAACCCCATTATTCATTATGAATTGATTTTCTTCTTGCATTGCTTTCTTCCAAACGTCTTGATGCACATCTTCCTTGAATGTATATGGTTTTACTTCTATCAATTTTGTCATATATGCAACATAACCAAAAATATTTTTAGTTTCTTTCTTTCCCTGAAGGTTCCTGCAACTTCATGTACTTCAGCATCTTCCAATGTAGCTTTCATCCAATTTTACCTCTTCCTTGTGATTGTGATGAACATTGATTGAATAGGCTCACTTGGTCCTTCTTCTTCAAGTTTTGTAGTAGAGTTTTCATGATGAAATTATTCTTCTTCAAATATGGGAAATTCTTCATCATCAGAATCAATAGGAATATCCTTTGATTTCTTGTATGCTTTACTCTCATCAAATATGGCATCACTGCTTACTTCAATATATCACACTTCCTTGATGTTGATTCTATATGCTTTTAAAGAGAGACTATATCCAATGAATATTCCCTTGATACTTGTAGAGTCCAACTTCATTCGTTAATTCTCCTCATTAGAACTTCAGTAGATCTTGATCAAGGAGCATAGTTTTAATACCTTCTTCAATTGGCCTATTCTTCCCCTCAGCCAATCCATTTTGTTCGGGATAATAGGGAACAATGAGCTCCCTCTTAATACTTGCTTCCTTATAATATGAAATTAATTCACTAGAAGTGTATTCTCCACCATTATAAGATCTCATATTTTTTATGTTTCTTTCGGTTATGGTGTCCACTTCATCCCTAAACTCCTTGAACTTATCAAATACTTCATCTTTTGTTTTGAGAAGGTAGATCCATGTCTTTCTAGAATGGTCATCAATAAATTTCACATAGTAGAGATGACCTCCAAGTGATTTGTCATACATGAACATACACACATCAAAATGGATGAGGTATAATATCTCTTTAGATCTAGTTTCACTATTGTGAAAAGAATTTCTTGTATTTTTTCCCAAATAACATCCCTTGCACAGACCTTCGTGATCCAAATTCATATTAGGAATACGATGAACCAATTGACTAAGGGTAAGAAGGATCTTATAATGGAGATGACCATACCTCCTATGCCATAGATCAATGGGACTTATTTCTATATGAACCAAGCTTGAGAAGGTGGTGTAATGACTCTATAAATACTTCCTTCAAGAACTCCAATAACCCTAGATTTATCAATGCTAGAGTCTTTTCCCCAAATCAATACTTTTACATCAACAAAATAAATTCTTTCCCCTTATCTTCTAAACAATAAATAGAAAGAAAATGATTTTTAAAACCTTGAACATATATAATGTTGTTGAGGTGCAACTTCGATCCATTATCTAGCTTCAATGATGTTGATCCCAGGCCTTTAACAACATATCTTTTGTTGTCACCCAATTCCACTACATGAGAATATGGCTCCTATTATAATGTATGGATTTTTTTTACTTTCTCCTGTCATGTGTCTAGATGCTCCACTATCAATGGTCCATGCATTTTCATCATTAAGAGAACCTATAAGAGCAGCTAAGAATCCTTGACTTTTGACCTTGTTTAATAAATAATAAATGACCAAGTATTGATCCAACTTCCAACAGTTTTGATACCCATTGTAATGTATTTCATCAAAGAGGGAGAATCCATGTCAACAAATTGATCTTCAATTCTTCCTCACCTTAGCTCTTATTCCATGTTGGAAAATCATTGTAGTTATATTAGGGTTTGATTATCTTATATTGATAATTACTTGTGAGTGTGTTGGATTCTTTTAATTATTTATTATCTTGTCTTTCATCAAGAAATTACTATATTATGTGTTCATGTAGATCACAAAACAAGAGACACAAGATGTAGGCACTATGCTAGGGAAACCCCCCCCCCCTCGAGGAGAAAACCCAGTCAAGATAATTCTTCCTTTCGATAGTATTCTTTGAGACTCTTCAACCTAGACATATACCAGACCTTCCCTCCACAACAAGTCAACCTCCCAGATCTTCGACCTCTTTCCAGCAACTTCGACTAGGAAACAACTTCTAGTAGTAGACAGCTTATGGAAATAGAAAAAATTTGAAGACTTCGATATCCCAATCTAGGTCACAAAATAGAGAGAGAGGCACCAAAGTTTTATTTTCTTCCTGTCCTTATACTTCTCAAAACTTCCACTTCCTTTAGCTTCTCGACAACATACTTCGAACTTCTCTAGCTACTCTTGAGATATCGAACTATCTTGAGAGAGGATGCTTCAAATGACTTCGACTTCCTTCCTTTTATAGGCTTCAGGTGAGGTCGAATAAGTGACTCTTAGACTGACATAATCCCCTTTAGGTCAACTTGGTGTGGAGGGTACATAATTCATATTTAACTCAATTCTTAATTGATTTACATGTTTTAGAGTCCCAAGAAGGGTCTCTTTGAATGTACAATGACTCTATGAAACCAATATTAATCCTAGGATTCCACAATGAGGACTTTGACCCATGCTTAAATAAGTCCTTGTTACAATAATAAAAAATAATTTCATTTTTCTTTTGTCGAATACATTTTATGATGACTCAAATACATTAAATGAAGATAGAACCTAGCTACAATTTCCAACAGGGACCATACAAAGAATAAGATCATTTAGAGGATTAAAAATTGTAAATCACTCAAAATTTGTTGATCATATTCTTTTGGTTAATGGGGCTTCCACTATCATTACCACTCAGTTTAAGGGAGTTTTAAAACTTTTTATCCAAGAATTGGGAGGATCAATTAATAATACCAAGATTTATTTAGATGCTTGGAATGTTAGTAGGGTAATGCTTGTTGATATTTCTAGAATACTTCATTTCCCCTTTCAATATGGTTAGGGAAATTTCAAGAGGAATAACTCTCTACCTATATCCTCCTCTTGACTTCTTGGAATATTTTTTCTTCTAATTAAATGAAAATGTCTATGAAAAAAATTATTTGAACAAATGGATGGATTCCTGCATAATCCTTGATGTTGAGCAACAATGTATTGAGATCATCTTCTATGATACCAATTGATCTACATGCATATTTGAAAATTATTTATCATACATGACACAATGAAACAACATATATATAAATAGAAAGATCCTAAAAATAATACCACCATTCTATTATGAGGGAGACGTCGCCTTTTATATGAAAGATGCATTCTTATTAACTTGATTACAAATAGTTTTTTCATGGAAGCAATAAAAAAATATTTAGTTATTTCATTCCTTTTATAAGTTTCCCAACTAGTTTGCATGAGAAACAATGAATACATATTAAATACATTATTAGATGTTTCCTTCCTCATTATGAGTTTCCTTAGAAGAGGTGTGCCTTTCTTGGTTGCAGAAGATATGAGTTTATATATTAGTCATGTTATTGATGGGCTACTAAAGTTATGGGATGACATCACTATGTACAACATTTGTATATGAATATGAAAAAATATATTTCAAGTTCATGGAATATTTAACAATTCCTAATGCCCTAGCGCTAACACATTTTTGTGGTATATAATGTACGCTTGCACTTTAATACTATATAAGTTTATGAAAATATCACGCATGACTTTTAAATAATTCCTTGGAATATAATTAATACTAACATTAATCCATATCTTGTAGGTATTCAAACAAAGGGTAATTGTGTATGTCTAGTTTGTGCTCCTAGCATGAAATCTTGTTTTTCAAGAAGTTTATGAAATGAGGTTTTTGATGAGTAGAGGCACTTCCTCCCTAAGAATCATAGGTATTGATCTATTAAAAAACATATTTTCAATGGGACAGAAGAGACTGGAATAAAACCATGAAGATTGACACCTCACCTATGCAAGTTTGAATATAATAGAAATCATCAAGGTAAATAATTAGTTTATGTATCATATAAAATGTCTTACAATTTTTATTTGTATTGATTTATTTTTTCTAACAATCGTCATTGAATTTCATTGATGTTTCATAAAGTTTGTCAAGGCATTAATGGGCTTCTTTGAGGAATGAAAAGCTACCCTATACAACTCAGTAGGTTTTCCTACTATGAGCATACACAAATAGCTCATTTGTTTTATATAATGCATATTGGGAAGAATTTAATAGAAAGGTTATAGATAATCCTAAATGGAAGGAGTGACAATGAAAATTTGTCAAAATTTATAGTGACATTTAGGAAGCCAATTATGCTATGAAAAATATGATTCATTCAAATATGGATGAGCATTGAGATATTCTTCCATAGTTATTTAAAAAGCAACAAAGTAATTTTGTAAAAGAGGTCATTCAAAAAATTAAATTTCCCACAAGATATTCTTCAAACATAAATAATATCTTAATGAATAAAGGTGATTTTGGTGGGAGAAAAACTCATAACATACATACTTAATTAAGGCAATTATCTCGTTATACTTCTATATTTTTATACATATTTTAGTGATTTTTTTTTTAATATTATTTTATTTCAGTATGATCTACTTCTAATGTTTATAGTGATTTCTTTTTTATTATAGTGTGATATACCTCTATCTATTTCAAATAGCTTTGAAAAAAACATAAAACAAGTTATATATGATCTTGGTAAATACATGAGGTAAGTTATGATTTCTATGTAGAATGTTAGTTTTATAACTTGTTGACATGTGTTTTAATTGTAATGTATACACTTCTTTGTTGAAACTTGTGATTTTTTTACGTCATGTGTAGGTGTTTGTCATCTAAAAAAATCCATAAAGAAGATGGAAAGTATTTGAGGAGAGGAATTCTTTATTTAATGTGTGAAATGCAAAATTATCTACCTCTATGGTTTTTCAATGTGCAAGAACACTGTCATACACCAAGTTGAAAATATTGAAATATTTTAACTTGTACACACAAGATCAATGTGGATGGTGGGGAGGCACTTGAAATCATTGAAGGCTTGTGTTAAACAAATATCAAGTCCTAAGTGTTCTATAGTGAAGGTATATATTTTTTATCAATCCTTGGTGTATGTTAGTGAGTGTCTACCTAAATTAGTAATAAATATGAATGTGCCTTGCATTTGGGTTTTAAACTCGATCAACAAATTTGAATGGGAGGTCTTGTTGGGGAAAGGTAGAATGAAGAAAGTGAAAGGTAATAAGATGGTAGAGATATATAATACTTATGATTTTTCATTTTTATCTATATTGTACCTATTTTATTTTATTTTGTCCGAGGAAAATCCTAGCAGATTAACCCAAAGGGATCGCATCCCATCGGCCAAACTAATTATAGCATAACCTCGAGGACATCGAGGAGAATAGACCCCATTACCTCCTAGTGGCAAGGTGCTTTAGAAACATGTGTTTGACCAATTAAGTAATCCTCGAGGCTTTCTATATTGTACTTATTGTTTTTATTCATCCATAAGTTATTAATATTTACTATGGTATATAATTATTGATGACTTATTTTATCATAAAACTAGTTGAGAGTGTGATGCATTACATTTATACATTGCAAACAATATTTGATTTGATAAGCTATGGATAGAAAAATTTATACAATGTTATGGTAGGATATCATGGGAAGGGGTGGCCACACTGGTTAAATATGTTCATCATTATCAAGATACAATCCTACATAGAGGGAAATTGATCTTGTGTATGGTTTAAAAGATAAATAGGAAAAAATATTCACCCACTTTAGTTATTTTCCATTGTTAATGTATGTCGTCTATTTTTTTCTTAAACTATTTACATGTATAAATATATTTATTAATTAACACTACATTTTTTTAGTGTTGGACATAATGTTTTTGAAATACCACAAGGCTATGTGGTGCATTCGTTATAAATTTAGTATCAAAAGTTGGATGACAAGAAGAAAACTTGTAATTGTGAGATCACAATAGTCTTTTAGGTCACTAATTTTTCCTCTAGATGTAACATGCATCTATAGGTATCCGAAAATAGAAACTATTGGTATTTGGATGATATCTTTGAGTATGGATTTAAATACTTTAAATTAGTCCTCTTCAAGGTCAATTGGTATAGGTTACAAATGAATGAACCCGATTTTGAAAGAATTATTATTGGGCATGCTAATGGATTTACCAGGGGAATACAATGATAGTTGACTTGGATACGAAACTGTAAGTTATTCCAAACCAATGTGAGCATGTATTTTACTCAAAGATTTCAGGTAAAGTGGGTTGGTCATACATTGTTAGATATGATCGAAAACGAAAGCCTATAAAGTAAAATGTAACAGAATAAAATAATACATAGGAGCAAGTAGATGAAGAAGTAAAAGAAGTTGAGCTAGATGTACATGGTGATGTTATTGATGATGATGTCAATGATAAAATTATCAAAAATGACACTAATGATGATGTTTCTTTTTTTCAATCTTGTCAACATTGATTCTGAACCGAATGATATATATGTGGAGTTGGACGAAGAATAATATCAATTATTTTGAATTGTTGATATGTAGGAGGCATGTAATTATATATATTTTCTATAATTTATTCTCTTTAAAATATTTTGTTATATGGTTAATTATGTGTTGTTAAGTCTTATGCCATTTTTTGTGTATGATTGGTTGATCAAAAGTCATTAACCTTGATTTTTTTTCACAACGCATCAATAAATAACCTCCTAACCATATTGAGAATGTGTTAGTTGATTGAGTTGAAAATTTCATACCTTCAGATGAATTATGTAAAATATACACAACGATCCTTATGAAATTTCATGAAAATAGGGCATTGAAGAAAATGTACACCCTGTTAGGGAAAAATGCATGATGTCAAGGAAAAATACATGCTAAATGCATGGAATGATTTGTTTATATATTAAGGAAGAATATGCACACCTTAGTAAGGATAAATGCATGTTTACACTACACCCTCAACAAAATATGCAAATATATAATGACATAAAACCCCAATTAATTCTTCCTTACCCATATGAATGGTCTTAATGGGAATAGTGAAAAGGAATGGTAATCCATTATGAGATGATGATGATGGTATGGAATGACTTATAATAAGCATGTATCCAAGCATGAAAAATTGTAAACATACTTTTATATATGATCTAGTTTCACTACTTATGACCTAGATTCAGGGTATGCTTACCATTTTTTGTTTTATTGGTTAAAATTTAATGAAAATAATTGAAGGCTATGATACAAGATTTATTAAAGGAGAATACAATGATAGATGTAACCCTTTGTCAGCTACAATTCTTATGTGTACAAGTATGATAGTTTAGCTATTATGTAAGAAAAAATTCTATAGTTTTCATAAAGAGGTACACACAAAGAAATTGTACAACATCCTTTAATCAATTTCATTAAGGATCGAAAAATAAAATCAAACATGGTCATAATACCTTCAGTTTTGTCTTAACGAAATGCCATCCAAATATTGCATAAGGTTAGCATACTAGGTCAACTACATAGGATTTTGTAATTAACTATACACATAGTTGCATTCTTTATAATTAGAAACACACTCATTCTACTTAATTAAAAACCCATGTATCTTTGAAATCTTTACTAAGTTATGGGTATAAATCATCCTAATATACAATATTTATGGTTTACAATATATTCATAGTCTTGTAACATGCAAAATCATATATGTTTGCAAATTGCAATATACAACAATAGTCAAGTATGCATATGACTTGTAAAAGAAGTATGTTGTTATAAAAACACACTAGGGTTATAAACCCTATATAACTAGTGCAACCATATAAATTAAATGGTTGGTAAACTTGGAAGGGGATCAATTGATAAAAAAACATCAAAACTCCTATTTCATGATACATTTCAGGTTCCTAAAATTGGAAAAAATATAAAAATTAAATAAATTATTTTATTTAAAATTATTATTATTAATTATAAAAAATAATATAAAAGTTATCCATATACAGATTCACTCTCATTTTATCATGGAGATTCTTAATCTATAAATAGGAATTTTGTACAATACCATGGCTAATACCACATGACCAGAAAACCATAAATTATTTCATATGACACTTTTCATAAAACATTTTTTTTAATTAATCAATTTATTTATAAGTGAGAAAAAATGACATAACTAATTTGGAGATAAATATCAACCTTAATTTGTGAATACTACTAAGAATATTCTAAAACATTTGGTGGAGGTTAAATATCTATCATCTACCTAATAATTATTAATAGTTAAATTAAAATGGTGATGCTCTATTCCAAAATAGCTATGCCTTATTGACATAAGTGAATAACCTACGAGCTACTTAGATAACCTACAACCTGTGTGTGTGCCCATAATTTAGTGAATCTATGAAAGATATATTTTTTTGGGATGAATTAATATATACTACTACATATATAATTATAAAATGATTTATAGTGATAGATAAGGTTAATTATTTCACAAGTAAAATATTGTGGTTGATGACTATTTTTTGTATATAAACATACCTAGTAGAGTTATGCAAGAATGATTGTATAATAGGGTTCAAGGCTATGTATATATAGCCATACATTAGATTATGAATACTCATGATATGAACATTACCATTGTGAATTTTTTTGAAAATGTTGAATTTATAACTTATATATGTATAATTTGTATGCTTAATTATTGTTTTACAAACCATACACATATACACATACTTCATACATATAAGTTTTATATTCACAGCAACAAAAATAAATCTATGCAATTATAATTGTTATACCAACATATCAAATAAGGGAAACTACTTATATTTTACTCAAAAATCTTGTAAATAAGATGAGAATGGTAATTTATATGTTTAGAACTCAACCTCAAATAACTTTTAAAGCATTACCGACCTTGATATGTAACTATACACATTCATATATGATTATAATCATAAACCACTATATAATTAAAGATTCTTTACCATATTTTAATATCAATTAGTTATAAACTAATTTAATACATATCATGCATATTTAAAATATAATTTTAAAAAAGGACAGAAAGGACATAAGGATCGTGGTAAGACTTTAGGCATAAAAAAATCCAAGCTCAAATCTCGGGTGCCCATCAAGTCATGGTGTTCTTGGGTTGGTCGTCGTCTCAGGAATGAAATTGGTTATACTTGTATGTGGTCAACTCATGCAGCCCAATATTGAGCTAAAAAGTAATAATGAGCGTGTAGGACAAGGGGTTTGAAAAATAGTATGCCACACCTTTAAACAGGGGGTTCAGCTCCGACACCCCTTATTGCTTGATCTGGAATGGCCTGTCCCCCCACCCCTCTAAAGTAGGAAAGATCCTAGCCATATGGATTCTACCTCTCCATTAGTCAAGGTGTACCCTCATTAAGGGGTAATCAATTTGGCCAGAGCCCTATCTCATGTAAATATTGAACCATTAGTTGGAACCTCT
This sequence comes from Pinus albicaulis, assembly GCA_034641835.2. Taxonomy (NCBI): domain Eukaryota; kingdom Viridiplantae; phylum Streptophyta; class Pinopsida; order Pinales; family Pinaceae; genus Pinus; species Pinus albicaulis. Next base: position 1,681,940,088 of record CM076575.1, on the reverse strand, counting down.
TCCACATTGGTTTGAACAGACTAAACCTTTACCCATTGGGAGAGCAGGGTTTTACCCATGGTAAGGCAGCATGAGGGAGCTTGCAAGCCAACACCCAAAGGCTTTGATAGTCCTAGGCTTGGTTCAATCCGAAGGATCAGAGGGACCATGTCCTAGATGTTTTCCTTTTCCGAAGGATCGCAGATGGCCAATAACAATACGATCGTGTATTACCAAGGGTTTGGAAAGTCTAGTTTATGGTTCCTCTATTCTTTCAGGTTAGTATCTCAGATATGTTAGCTTTTGTTCAATATGTATACAACACCCGACACCCAAATGGGTGCATGGGTGCAGTTACCATGTATACAACACCCCATGCCCTACTGGGCACAGTTTACAAGTCAAGTCTACAACACCACATGGATGGGTACAATCCGCTACTAAAAATACTGGTAAATGTATATAAACATGGGAGATAGTCTAAAAATACTTATTTATATACTCAAGCTTATGAACACTTTATGTTCTACCATTAAGTGGCTTCCACCCATATCTGTACTAATCATAGTGTATATTCAGGAGTCACTTTCCACCTTTAGAACTAAAATATTTCACTTAAATATTTTAAATTTTGAGAAAGTGGTGCACCCGAATTTCCGACCATCCTTTTATACCACAGTAGTGGCTCTCCACCCGCAGGAACTAGATTCATTTTTATGCTATTTTTTGAATAAAATTGATTCGTCGTTTCGTTTAATATTAGTGACCAACATGGTAGTCCCGATTCATCCTCCCGAATATCTCGAAAGAGTAAATAGACTTATTGGGTTCAAGGGAGAACTTAGTCTATCGATTTTCCATAATATAATTAGGGCGTTCTTCATAGAGAGAACCTTGGAGATCCATACTAGTAATTACCCCTCTTTTGATAAGATTTTCTTGGACATCTGTAAAGGCGAACTGGACCAAATCATCACTTGGGGGTTTGGGAAAGATGAGGTGCTAGCTATACATGATTTGACGCCGTTCAACATGCGTACTTTTGCGGTCACGCAAAAGCTCCAAAAGGAGACTACATTCTATTATAAGCCGAAGAACCCTAGATATAAGAAGGACTAAAACACAAAGTGGTATGAACATTGAGTGAAAACATTTGAAAGGATTTGGAGTTTTTTTTTTTTCTCTGGGGGGCTGGTTTCCATAGTAGGACAGGAAAACACCTGATCCCATATAGACCTCGATATGTGAAATCGTCTTACGCCATATGTACTGATCTTGATCGGGAGACATGGTCAAGCGAGCCCCAAAAAAAAAAAAAAGTACATAAGGATTTATGTATTATAACATACAAGTTGGTCAGGTGCCCCTCAAGTCAGGTCAGCTCTCAAGTCTGAGATGCCCCTCAATTCAAGTAACTTCTCGAGTCTTGCATATTCCTCAAGAGGCCCTCAAGTTAGGTCAACTATCGAGTCCACTCGACTCAGCCCTCAAGGAGGTAAGCCCTGATCAGTCAAGGTTTCACCTCCCATTCTGGTTCTATCTAAGGATTTGACCTGGCTATTACCTTTGGGAGGGCTTACCCCCAATTTCCGCTCGTCGCCAAGGATAGGACGGGAGGTGCTCCAAGGCAAGGCTTGGTTCTCGTTACCCAAAAATTCCACAAAGAAAGTGTTTTTTATTCAGGAATGTTTTGCAAATATTAGGGGTTCCACCTTTAATAACCAACCTTTATCAAACCTTCACCATTCATCCCCGACCTTCATCAAATATTAGGGGTTCCACCATTCATCCCTGACCTTCATCAAAACTTCCTCATTGTATCCTTTGGCCAAAAATATTTTTTAACAATGAATTAAATTAAATAGCCTTGAATTCATTAACTTTCTAAAATAAAAAAGACATTGTGAATTAATTATTAAAATAATTTTATATATTAAAATTTTAAATGTATTTGAAAAGACACTATATATAAACTGAGTTGTCTTTAGTGTGACTTTTTGGAGTTTCTGGTGCCAAAATCCACCGAAAAAATTTGAGGTGAAATCTTGATTTCTATTATTTAAACTATTTTTTTACTATATATATGGATTCAGCACCCTAAAAAACCCCTAGGGCACTTCGATTGTGCAAGGTTACCCATCAAACTTCTGTTTTCAATGAATTCCTGTCCGATTTTAGAGAAATTAGACCAAAAAAATCCACTAGAAATTGCACTAAAAACCACTCATATATAAACCAATGTTCATTATCAACATAGTATGTATGCTTTTGTAAACTTAGAAGTCAAATCCCTGAGGGGGGTGGGTCCCTTGTCCCACAAACAAGGGGGTCTCATATATTATGGTGTTTGGCTTGGTTGTGATTAAGAGGAGGGAAGGGACAAGATTGGATAATAATAATTATAATTATAATAATGGTGGAAAAAAGTCAATTGTAATGTCATATGACATATTCTATTCCAAGAGCAGGGAAGGGACAAGCATGTTCCATATATTCTATTCCAATAGCAGGGAAGGGACAGACATGTTCCATCAAACATGAAACGCACAAACCAAAAGACATTAGGGGAATTTTGAGGTCTAAATAATAAAATAATAGTTAAACCAATAAAATAATATTTATGAATTTGAAATTCACTCTTTGCACCAAAATCCATGTAACTATAGTTAAATTCAATTCAAAAGTTGTACCAAAATAAAATTAAGGAAAAAATTGTATTGATGTGAAAATAAATAAAAATAAGATTTTGAAGAAAAAATAATTATCATTGAACAACTAATGCATTTGTCCTTTGTACTTAAATAACATAAAATATAATATAAATGTAAATTTATAAATTCTTAATTATTTTATATGCTATTAATTAAAATTTATATTATTTAAATTGTATAATAACATGTAATTAATATACTATATAAAAATAATATAATATAATATAATAAATGTATAGGAATATGCATTGTTTTTTTCAAAAAATATGAAATGACAATAATATATATTTTTATTCAAAAAGTGTGAAATGACATTTATTATTAGTATTTTACTTTGACTTTAAAAGTACTTAGAGCACTACCATGGTTAACCATGAGTTTTTATCCACCATTGAGAATGTGACAAGTAAGTATCTTTAACTCAAACAATGCCACCTCAACCATTATGGATGATAGCATTCCCTAAAATGTGATTGGTTCTCATAAAGTGAATTTTGATTGTACATTTTCCTTAGGAAACACATTTTAGACCTCAAAATTCCCCTCATGATTGGGAGTTTTGTACCAGAAAATACCCGCTTTTAAATAGACAACCAATAGACAACGAAATACATGGGATCCACCTCCCTTGTCCCACAAACAAGGAGGTATCATACACTAATTTGGTGTCTATAATAATAATAATAATAATAATGGTGGCAAAAAGTCAACTGTAATGTCATATGACATTCTATTCCAAGAACAGGGAAGGAATAAATTGCACAGTCTAAAAGAGTTGAGAGTTTTGTACTCGAGCATACCCATTTTCAAATAGACAACCAATAGACCCCTGAAATACATGAGATTCTCTTAACTTGAGTGGGCCTAATGGTTAAGAGTACGTGTTTCCTCTTAATAGGTCACAGGTTCAAAACCAAAGCGAGTAGAGTATCGCTGAGGTCTCATACACCAATTTGGTGTTTAACTTGGTTGTGATCTTGAAATTAGATAATAATAATAATAATAATAATGGAAAAAGGTCAACTATAATGTCGTATGAAATATTCTATTCTAAGAGCAGAGAAAAAAACAGACATGTTCCATCAAAAATAAATTGCAGAGACCAAAAGAGTTGGGAGTTTTGTACATGAATATACCCACATTTTCAGATAGACAGCCCATAGATAGCGAAATACATGAGACTCTCTCACCTTGCTGAGTTCACCACACCTCTATCAGCTTCTTTAATAACATGATCATCCTTCAGCTATCTCTTGAATCAGAGTTATTCTTCTGCTTCTGCAATCACCACCGCCCTCCTGCAGATTATGGTTGTCAAAGCCCATGAAGCAGGTAAGTAATTTATTTATTCTTACCTTTGTTGTAACAGCATTTTATTTCCATGCATGAATGGTAATGTTGTAACATCTTAGATTTATCTGATTATGGTGATCAAAGCCCATGGAACAAGTTATTTATTTACTCTAAGCTTGCCTTCTAAGCTCAACATTTTAATACATGAATAGTAATGTTTTGTTTAGTTAATTTTATTTATGAGAATTTGAAGAACTTATTTACATGACACATTGAATCGCTATTGCAAACTAATAATATTATAACATCTTATGGTTTATTATAACCCAGAGACCGAACTGGACTTCGCGTACCATGGTGCAAAAGGTCCTTCACACTGGGGAGATCTTAAAGAGGAATGGAAAACCTGCGGTAATGGAGAAGAGCAGTCTTCCACTGATTTGGTGAAGAAGAATATAGAAATATGTCCTAGTTTGGGAGAGTTGCAGAAAAGCTATCGAGCAGCCAATGCATCCCTCAAGAATAGAGGCCATGACCTTATGGTATAAATTCTATTTCCTAGCTCAAATAAATAGGTAGAAGGCAAATCTCTATATTATGTTAGTTATATATATCTGTGAATCTTTACACAGTATGAAAGTCTAGGTGCGCTGGGCAGAGGGAGCAGGAACAATACACGTAGATGGTACGAACTTTACTTTCGTGGAGTGCCATTGGCATTTTCCTGCTGAGCAGTCTATCAATGGTATACGGTAATATTTTTTTCTATCTTAATTTATGTTTATAATAATAATAATAATAATAATTTAAGTTTAAGCTTATAGTTAAGTTAAATGTATCAAATTCTTTGTTTATGGAATAAGGAACTTATTTAAGCATAGATATTTGACTACTAAATTTACATAAATATACATATTTTAACTCTTTAAATTTAAATTTATAACTTCTTAATAAAAACACATTTTCTTAACTATTAGTTCCACTTAAATTGTTCCAACCACAAGAAATAGTGTATATAATTTATCTCAATAAAATAGCTCACATACTAAAATCTACCAAGGAATATTTACTCTATCTCTCTGAATTTAAACCTGAAACACGTATTCCTAACTATTAGTTCAACTCATATTTTTTAAACTATAAACTGTAGTGTATATTTTTCTCAATAAATTAAGCTGTAAAATCCCTGGACATAGGGTGTAACGCTGCTACCTTGAATTAGATGTGTTACTAAGATATTCCTGGTAACGTTTTCAAATGGCTCTGAATTGAATTGGATTGAAGTTGGCATATAATGCAGACATCCTCTGGAGATACATATGGTACATCAATCTGTTGACAACCGAATGGTTGTTATTGGGATATTATACAACTATGGAAGACATGATACTTTCCTTGCAAAGGTATTTGAATAATCACTTTGTTCAGTATTAGGAATTTTAGCAAAACATTGATTGAGTTCCCCAGGATACTGGATTAAATGTTTCTGTATTAATGTTAATGTGCAGCTGATGGATAAAATGGCATCCTTCGGTCATGAGATGGAACCAGGGGTAGAGAAAGCTTTGGGTATTATAGATCCCAAGCATATATTGAGAAGCAGAGAATACTAAAGATACAATGGATCTCTCACAACTCCTCCATGTACAGAGGGTGTTATCTGGATCATTTCCAATGAGGTACTTCACAATGCAATTCTTTTACTCTGGATAATTACAAATACTAGGGATAATATGCTTGATGACTGTGTGCAGGTGAGAACTGTATCAAGATATGAAGTCTAGAGAAATAATAAGGGAAGTTAATGATGTAAGTGAAGTTGCTAACTTTGTTGAGTAGTCTCATCCATTCATGGCGAGCAAGTGTTAGAAGAAATTGGTCAGAATATTAAATTTATTTGTATGTTCTGACAGGGTTATGGGAAGAATGCAAGACCAACCCAACCTGCCAACGGGCGAAGCATAGGAATGTACACCCCCCACCGCATTCCGGAGCACTTTTGAGTTTGTTCAGGGAGAGAGGATGTTTTGAGTGATTATGTTGGTAAATGGACCTATTATTATATTAGGCCGTTTTGTTTTCTTGGTTGAGCGGGTTGGTTTAGGTTAAGTTAGATTAGATTAAGTGAAATTAGGTTGGACTAGACTAAGATAGGTTAAGCTAGATATTGACTAAGATAGGTTAAGGTAGATTAAATATCTGAATAATTTTTTAAATTCGTTTACTAATTTGAGTTTTGAAGTATATTATAGAACCTTATTAATTAAATGCATTTTAAAACAATATTAATAACTGTTTTGGAGCATATTATAGAGCATTATTTAATGATGTTGAATGCATTTTAAAACAAGATTAATAACCGTACTATAGTATAGTTTTTTCTATATGATTTAGTTTTTCCCAATAAATACTTTGTTCCAATTCAGTTGTGCAGTTGACATGCGAATGTTGATCAGTAACTATAGTTATAACAAAATTATTTTATAATATAGTTACAAAAGCATATCCTAGCAATTGAATCTCTTCAAAAGAAATCGAAGTGCTCATCATTTCATATTAATAATTTCTTATGTTACCCTTACTGCATTGTATATTTAATTAGATGCATTGCTCGTGATACTTGTCCGACAAAAATGTATAACATCGTTTATATTTTATAATAAAGTTGAATATACAATGGAGTTTCTTTTACCAACACAGATTAACAAATATATGATGTTTGCCAAAAGCGTTTTACTAGCTGCAAGCTATAATATAGGGAGTAATTTTAGGGAGTAATTTTAAATGTTATTTGAAAATTTGACAAAATTATAGTATGTTTTATACTAACATTGAATGATTTAAAAAACCCTTCAAGTCGTAAACTAATTGTCGTTGGTTTTGAGTGAACAATTCATTCAATTGTAGCTTTGTTTCAAAAGACTAGCATAATAGCAGATTCTGACGGGGTCCGTGCAGATGCCAACGGGGTCTGTAAGGCTGAACATGTGGGCGAATGCAAAACTTATTTCTTGGTTTATTGGCCATTAAATGTGGCTGGGCATATACTTTTCACCATTTGATTTAAATTCATTTAAATCCAACGTTGGGAAGTATATGCCCAGCCGCATTTAATGGCCAATAGACCAGAAAATAAGACTCGCCGTCGTTGATTAAGGCTGAACATGTTTTGAAAATTGACATTGAAAATCAATATGTGCTATGTCCATTATAATGATATGTGTGTTCTTCTACTATATATAAATTAGTTGTTTGTTTTTATTTATTTATTTAATCTTAAGGGTTAGTTTAATTAGTTAGATTTTTATTGTTTTTAAATACATATCAATTGGAAAATCACAAGGTTACAAGGTCAAATTTCATCTAAACCTTTGGGGTTAGGTTATTTGACATGAAAAAAAAAAAAAAAAAAACTCAACACACATGCTCAAATCTAATAGTTTGCTAAACCGAAAGTCTAAACTTTTATTGTCAAGTAGATAACAATTCCCTGTATCACCCAAACGTGAGAGGCAAGTAGTAGGGAAAGCTACTTCACCAGTAACATAGGGCTTGATAGTTTATTCCATGGAAACAACACTTGCCAGGGAGGGAATAAAAAGCAGGGGTTGTGGCTGGAGAAGTCAACAAAACCACTAACTCGCTTGGCTTGTTGGGTAGTAGCATAAATCCTTTGATTAGAGGACTGATGTCGCTAATAAGGCAGGGTAATATCACAATTGAGGCAAAATAAATCCTTTGGTTGGAGGGTTGATATAAATATAGTGGTAGAGGCAATGATTTTGTACCTTTCGTTTTGTTTGGAGTCAATTCCCTTCCATTGTAGGAAAACAACCAATCACGCACAAATTATAAGAACAATTCAGTGCTAGTCAATTTGTATACGGTTTAGGACAGTAGTGATCGATTTGCTTCGCCAGTTGATTAAGAACCACGTCCAAGAGCAAAGGCTATTAGACTAGGCATAGGAAGAGTAGGAGGTTGGTGCTGATATATTGAAGTAGATAATGTGCATGCCACATCATCTCATGCATAACTTACAAATTGTATGTGGATGCCAAGGTTTTTGTGTGGAAGTTCATTGTAGGTAGGTCATTGTGTGAAAATTCAGTGTGGGTATATCTTGTACAATATTTCTGTAAAAGTTCATTGTGGGTAAGTTCATTGTGGGTAGGTCCCGTACAATAAACTTTCGTGCACAATAAATAGACCACATTAATTAGTTTTCAAACTAAGCATATCAATAACATTCCTTGTCTCATTAATCGATATTTTTTCGACTTTCTAATGAAATGCGCACAATATAACAAATGGCCAGCAGGGAGTGACTCTTAATACATATATAATCAGTGTTCCATGGGGTCGTGTCCCCCAGGGTCAGGTGCATGCACCCTTCGCCCCTAGGTTGGGGAGTCTCTTGTAAGGCCTCAGAATTCATGAGGCGCTTTTGGGGTAACAGGTACGCCCACCGAGCATTTAGATGGTGCTCAGGCACCATGCGACGTTATGGGTGTAACCGCATGGGCACGAGCATGTAGCGATGGGCAGCATGGGCGCACGACATAACGGATGCATCGCACATAGCCAACGGTGGCAATGTGACATTATAAGCCGAAGCGTCGCACCGCAGCTGAGGAGCAATCTAACGTATTGAGTTGGATGACCGACATGTTGGAGCACGGCTGACATTACACAAAGTGCAGATAGCTGAACGGAGGGCATCGGTTGGGTCGGCTCAGGTCTTCCGAGTGACCCACGACACAAATGCAACGCATATTAATATAGCGTGTGGATGGATGGAAGGAATCATCCAACAACAAACTCGAACAAGCATACAAGCATTCGAGCAAGACATTGGAGTGCACCAAGAGTTGCCAACAACTCGTTGGTGGAAGACTTGGTGGCTGAACACAGGGCGAGGGCACGGGTCGAGTTGGGCAGTGAGCATGCAGGGCATGCAGAACGTTATCGTAGGGCATCCTCAACCATAGGTCAAGTCAGGTTGAGAGCAGGGCGTGGGTCGAGTCGAGCAGTAGCGTGCAGGGCATGTGGAACAGTTCCATAGGGTGTCCACAAGTATAGATCGGGTCAAGCAGGGCATCTGCAGGAGTTTGAACGTCAGTTTAGGACTCGTTCTGAAGTGATCGAGAGTTGGAATTGAGTGCGGAAAGTTGTAGCAAGTGCGTATTGACAGGCCGAAGCTAACCATACAACTGGGAAGCGGATTGGACACACGGAGAGATTCGGGGAAGGTCTAAACTCATAGGCAGCTAGTGACCCAAGTGATCTGAATGACCCGGCAGCACTTGGGCAGATTTATGCAGAAAATTCCCAAGGTGAAATCTGATGTTGTAAATGATTGTTGTGGGCTATTTGATGATTGTAAAGCATTGTAAGCTTGGACAAAAAGGTAACTTGCCTTACCAAGGAGCAAAGGGGGGGTCTTTTGCTAGGTTGGAACTTATATTATATTGTTATACTTTATGAAACATATTATCAGGCGGACTCATTATTAACAAGGAGTTTCCCCTCCCTTGTATGTATGGGCATACACTGTGGATATGATGATGATGTTTATGTTTTCTGCATATTAAAAGAACATTTGCTTATCTAATTTAACAAGTATTGTTAAAGGTGTAGCCTACATACTTGAGTATTACGAAAAGAAAAAGTACGGTAGTGCCGCACCCCATCTATAGCATGGTTGAAAGACTACCGAAGGTATAGGGGCATGACAAGTGGTATCAAAGCTACCATATTTTGGGGCTTTTATACTAAAGCAGAGACACAGTTGCAGGGTTGCAAGTGGTATTGAAGCTGGTTTTATATTGGGGTTTCTAATAGAAGCTATTTTAGGGCTACAGTTGGATAGGGTTTGTACATGGTCTTAACTCGCTCTCAAGCAAGACAAATGGAAGGTGTTGTGGAAGAACCTCAAGTAATTGAAGAGACCCAAGTACTTTCTCAAGATTACTTCTTTGAGAAGGTCGTTGAGAACATGGAGAGACTTGAAAATATGTTCATGGACCTTAGGGAAGATCATGAAGACCTTCGGGAAGATCATGAAGACCTTCGGGAAAGGAACATGGCATTGAAAGAAGAAGTATAAAAGTGGAAAGATGAGCTTGAAACAGTGGTAACACGTTCGATGTACACATAATGGCAGCTTGGTGAGACTTTGAAGAAACTTGAAGACATGAACCAATCCAAAGACCGAGTTGTGGATGAGCTTTCCAAAGCTCTTACAAAGGTCAGGGATTTGGAATGTGAAGTGGTCTTATTGAAGATGGTCGTGGGGCAAGGATCATCTGGGGGATCTGCCCACATTAAGGTGGAAGAACAAGATTCATATGATGGAACAAGGAATGCAAAAAATCTTGGAAACTTCTTATGGGATATTGAAAAATACTTGGACCGGTTAGTCGTTCCTCATGAAGATGCTAAGGTGAATATTTTGGCACAATTCCTTACAGGAGATGCTAAGATGTGGGGGAGAAGGACACTTGATCAGATGGCATAGGGTACAGGGTCTGACATCACAACTTGGAAGGAACTAAAAGAGGCTTTGCAGGTTCACTTTAGTCCACAAGATGAAACGTGGGATGCGAGATTTATTATCAAATATATTAAGCAGACAAGGAGTCTCCAACAATATCAAAGTGAATATCAGAGTGCTATACTAGAGCTACCTGACATGATCGAGAGGGACAAGATATTCAACTTTAATATTGGGTTGAAACCTTGGACTCGAGATGAGGTGAGAAGTCAAGCACCCAAGACATTGGAAGAAGCCTTTGCTATGGTGGATAAAATTATTGAACACTATGATGAGGGGACCGAGAAGAAGAAGAAATTTTTTTTTGAGAAAAATGGTGATGCACCGAAGAAGGAAGCTGCGAAGTCTAACAATTCACATGCAAAGTCAAAGACTAGGAAGCCCTTGAAGTGTTGGATTTGTGCTGAGGAACATACGGTGAAGAATTGTCCTTCAAGACCGAAGTTAGCAGCCGCAGTACAAGCAGAGAAGAAGAAGAAACCTTTAGTTGGGATCATGCAGGTTCTAAGTGCAGTAGTAGCTTATGAAGTTATCCCAAGGAGGGATCCAGAAAGAAACAACCTTGATTTGTGAACATGAAGATTTCGAAGGGCACATTATGTACCATGGTGGACAATGGTGCTACCCACAACTTCATTGGAGAAGATACTACTAGGAAATTTGGATTAAGGTTCAAACCAATCCAAGCTCAGTTGAAAGCAGTGAATTCACTACCAGATTATGTGATTGGAGTTGCAGAAAAGACACTAATTGAAATAGGGAGTTGGCATGGGGATGTTGACTTCATGATTATGAAGATTGATGATTATGAGGTTGTCTCAGGCATGTAATTCTTCAAAGAATTCGAATTTATGGTGGTTCCTCACATGAGGAAGTTGTATATTTATGATGGGAATGATGACCATCCTATTGGTATCACAACCATAGGAGGAGGAGGTTCAACCCATTGTAAATTGTCAGCTATGAGTGTGGAAGACACAAAAAAAAATGATGAACTCCAAGAAATATTGGTCATCACGGAAGAAAAACTTCAGGAGCGGGCATAGGAAAGCATGGCATTGTCCAAAAAACTCTTGGATGTAACAAGAAGGCTTGAGACAATGGAAGAAAAGGAGAATGTTGTTCCACGGATTCAGGGAGAAAGTTGGGAATCATACATGATGAGGTTAGAAGAGGAAGATCCAGACAGGTGGCTCGAGTTGATAAATGAGGAAGAGGGAAGGCCTTCGGCCTCCACTTCCTCCTCCTTCTAGACTATCCATGGAGGATGAGGCTCATTGTCATCTGCTCAGGACAATGAAGACCTCTAATTTTATGAGCAGGCTATAGAGAAAGATGTGCAATTGATAGCAGGATGTTTTGGTAGTCATGATGATGAGAGGAGCATATGTTCTTATGGAGGAGATGTTCAGTTGGACTAGCTACCCAACTTGTCACCATCACAAGGGGTACCAACACATGATTTATTGCAGAATTAGAGACATGACCGAGGCATGTAGCAGATCAAGGGTGTTCACATCTGGATGCTATTCATATATTCATGTCAGAGTTGGAGACAATAACACATTTGGAGATGTTGGATTCATTAACACTTTGCGACGATATTGTGCACGTGGATGCGATGATAGATAGTGTAACGACATTTTGCGACAAAATTTGTGACGATATTTCACACATGGATTTGTGATGATGGATTGTGCGATGAGAGGATGATGTTGTAAAGGGACAACAACACTTTGTAGTGGAGGATGTAAGGCCCCAGACTTCATGAGGCGCGTTCGGGGTAACGAGCGCACCCACTAGGCATTTAGATGGTGTTCGGGTGCCATTCGACATTACGGGCGTAACCGCATGGGCACAGGTGTGTAGTGATGGGCGACACGGGCGCACAACATAATGGGCATGTCGCACATAGCTAACGGTGGCAATGCGACGTTATAAGCCAAAGCATCACACCGTAGCCAAGGAGCAAGCCGACGTATTGAGTTGGATAGCCGACATGTTGGAGCGTGGCCAACATTACACAAAGTGCAGACAGTTGAACGGAGGGCATCGGTTGGGTCAGCTCAGGTCCGTTGAGTGGCCCATGACACAAACGCAACGCGTATTAATATAACATGTGGATGGATGGAAGGAATCATCCAACAACGAACTCGAACAAGCATACAAGCATTCAAGCGAGACATTGGAGTGCACCATGAGTTGTCAGCAAATCATTGGTGGAAGACTTGGTGGCTGAACGCAGGGTGAGGGTGCAGGTCGAGTCGGGCAGCGAGCGTGCAGGGCGTGCAGAATATTACCACAGGGCATCTGCAACTGCAGGCCAAGTCGAGTTGAGCGCAGGGCGCGGGTTGAGTTGGGAAATAGCATGTAGGGCATGCAGAACAGTTCTGCAAGGCATCCGCAAGTGCAGGTCGGGTCGGGTAGAGCATCCTTAGGAGTCTGAACGTGAGTTCAGGACTTGTTCTGAAGTGACCAAGAGTTGGAATTGAGTGCGGAAAGTTGCAGCAGGTGTGTATTGACGGGCCGAAGCTAACCATACAACTGGGAAGCGGATTGGACACACAAAGAGCTCAGGGGAAGGTCTGAACTCATAGGCAACCAGTGACTTGAGTGACCCGAGTGACCCGACAACACTTGGGTGGATTTATGCAGAAAATTCCCAAGGTGAAATATGATGTTGTAAATGATTTTTGTGGGCTAGTTGATGATTGTCAAGCATTGTAAGCTTGGAAAAAAAGGTAACTTGCCTTGCCAAGGAGAAAAGGGGGGGTCTTTTGCTAGATTGGAACTTATATTGTATTTTTATATTTTATGAAACATATTATCGAGCGAACTCATTATTAACAGGGAGTTTCCCCTCCCTTGTATGTATGGGCGTACACTATGGATATGATGATGATGTTTATGTTTTCCACATATTGAAAGAAAATTTGCATAACTAATTTAACAAGTGTTGCTAAAGGCATAGTCTACATACTTGAGTATTACGAAAAGAAAAATTACGGTAGTGTCGCACCCTGTCTATAGCATGGCTGAAAGAATACCAAAGGTATAGGGGCGTGACATCTCCTAGGGTGTGTTTTCTATGTACTTTTTTGGGGAGTCTCGGGGAGACACAAGGGGGTGCGTTTCCCGAGACACGACTCCCCAAAAAAGGTGCTCCAAAAAGGATGCTTCTGGGCGTAGGGGGACGTGTCCCCCCTTAGATTTGTCTAATGATATCTAATGTAAAAAAAATGACTATCATATAGTATAAAGTCAAAAATTAAAAAAAAATTAAAAAATCAAATTAAAAGAATAAATAAATAAAAATAAAAAAATGGTAAGTTTAAAAAAAAATTACGATTCATTATTCAATGATTCATTTCATTTCTAGCTCTTCAACCTCCGGCTGACCTCTGCGACTTCGACCTTGACCTCTCTGGTCCTTGATGTTGATTTTATTTTCAGTTCTCATTATCCATTTTTACTTTTTAGTTGATGAACTCAGACTGATTCTTGACTCTTCACTCTTAACTATTTTTGAGTTTGAAACTTTGAGTTATATCAATTTACTATTTATTATTAGTGTTTAAAGTTTAAACTTTAGTATCTACTATCTACTTCTAGACTTATAATATGTTTTTCCTTTAATTTTGATTCTAGAATGGTGAAGGGTGAAATAAATTTTTAAATCAATGTACATTGTAGATTGTAGAATGATGAATGATATGGAATCATGGATCAATGTATTGGAAGATTTCATTATTGAATTTATTTATTGAATAATCATTGATTATGGATGAATATTAGAACAATGAGTATGTCATATGAATGATATATGTACCAAAATGAATGATGAGGATGAATCAATGTAACATTCATTATTCAATTCAATTATGAATTTAAATTTTATCATGTGTAGATCAAATTTCAATTTTCAATGCATTGGTATTCATATTAGTATATACTATATCCTATATTATTATTAGCCTATTTAATATTTAATATTTATGCTTTCATTAATTAACAATGAATATGAACTTGAATTATATATATATATGAAAAATTATATACCGACGACTCCCCCACCCTGAAATTTCTCTAAAATTTCAAGGTACTCCCACACATCCCCTTTTGCGTCTCCTCCCATTGGAGTCTTGGTGGAACATTGTATATAATAGTCTCGCAATTGGTTTATCCAAAAGAAGGTGTGAATGATTTGCAATTGCAAGTCAAAGAAATTGATAGCAAGGCAGAGAGCAGGGTGACCTAAAGGAAGGAAGTATTGAATGTGTTGGGCAAGCTCAGGTTACACGCATATGACTAAATCCTTTCATGGATGCTTTCCTGGTAAGTGAGGTTATCATGCCTGTGTATATTTTTCTATTTCCTGGTGGTATGTCAGGTGTTCACAGTACCCTGGGTTGTATATTGTGAATGCACGATGATCATGGGGAGGTAAAAGGAGCCAGAGATTCACGCCATGGATGCATACAGTAAAAATGTTTATAAGATGGGGATGGCGAGTATGTGTATGTGCATGATGGACGTGGGTTTGGATAATTTTGTTTGAGTTATCCCCATTGATGTAAAGAGCTGGTGCATTATATGGCTTATGGATTTGGAGGCTGGAAGTTGATTGTGGATGTTATTTGCCGGTCACATATCTGATATTTGGATTAGGGTCGGAGGATTACATAATAGGTCTTATAGGAAGCACGCACAAGATGATATCTGATACATTTGGTGTCATCACTCAAATAGGATTATTGGAAATTTGTGTTGTTATCATTCTATTATCCATCATTAGGACTCATTTTATAGGACCTCCAAGGTGGACTGATGTAAAATTTTGGAAATAGGCCATCTGGAAATGAGTTGCATAAGGTCACTGAATCATATGATACGTCGTATCGGGCACGATGGTTATTATATTGGAATAAGTGGATAGAGTCTCTCGCCATATATCGACCGTGTAAGGACTTTGGGTTTCAATTCTGTTACAGATGGTGGCACTGTGTGGGCTATTGTTGATGTTGTTGTTGCCTGGTCTGAGGGTTAGTGGTGGTCTCTAGTATTTCCGACGTATGTACTTCACCACCCTCAATTTTCCGGTGGGTTCGTAATTCCGATCATGGTTTTAACATTCCAACTATCAATCTCATGAACAATGCTCTGAGATATATTTTTCAATATTCCTTGTCAGGGTTATTCATTTTGGGATTGGGGATTTGAAGGATATCGGGTAATGTTACATGGTTTTTATGGGTATTTCGAAGGATATTTATGGAAAGGTGTTAATGCGGGAAGGAAGGTGGCACACATTTATGGTGGGGTGGTTGGCTATCAACAAGGTTGATGACTTGGACATGATTCATTTATTCTCGGATAGACTATATTGGTGAATCTATGGTAGATGGGTTGTACTCACATTAATTTTCATCTACTTATCTGACTTGATTTCCCTATGATGTGAATATATTTTAATTGGGTAGGTTTCTTGTTTCATATCACTTAAAAGGAACCATTTATATCCAGGCTTGGTACTGTCACTGTAGCATTATCGCATTGTGAAGGGCCACCATAGGGTGGCATTAGAAATTAAATTATTTACTGACATCCCTCCAATTCAGTTCTTTTCGAGGATACGCTGGGATCATAATTTTGGTGTTGGGTGGGTGGATTGGATTTATTAGGGATGGCGGAATTTATGAAATATTATCATCAAATACATCGGGGCAGGAGGCCCTTATTGCTGCCACGATGGCAGCTGAACGGGCACATACTGTTGAGAGAGGCAGGGGATCGGGACTGGCTCCAGATGGTCTGGTACATGAATATGGGGAGCGGGTGATTGCATCCATATTGTGCATGGGCATAAGGGGGAAGATTATTCTGGTAATCTGAATAGGAAGGGAAAATATAACAAAAGAAAGACATGCCATCAACCATCGTCGAATATTAAGTAGGTTATATTAGAGTATGAAGACTTATGGGGGAGGGTAGCGAGTCTGCAAAAAAGAGCTTTGATCACCTGCTAGTTGTTTTCAGACTTGACTGAGGCAGGGATGGTGGAATGGGTTAAGAACACATGGTGTCCATTGTTCGGATACAATCCAAAGGTCAGCTTAATGATGAATACTTGGTATAGTATCCATTTTTTACATGAAGAAGACCTCAACAAGATCCTTAATCACACATGGGTGTGTGGGCGTAGATTTATGCATCTATTACCATGGCATTTAACGTTCAATCCGGTAATGGAGGCACCAAAACACAGGATGGTATGGGTTAAACTACCGGGTTTACCTCTTGAATTATGGACCCTTAAGGCTTTTTATGCGATTGGTAACACCATCAGGCACACTAAGCACGTTGAACCAAGCATTCTGGGTGCTTATGATAAAATAATTGCTTGGCTGTTAGTCGAGATGAGCTTTGCGGGAGGGCTACCGGGGCAAGTGGATCTGGTTTGGGGTCAGCGCCAGTGTAGACAGCGTGTGCATTACTAGGGGGTTCCCTTCATATGTATGATATGTCACCACATGGGTCATCTAATGAATTGATGCCCATTTCGCCACAGACAGAGGGGACACATCAAGAAAGCATGGCAGGGATATCGACCAAAGGACAAGTCAAAGGAGATCCTGGACCCTAACATCCCGGGTAAGTCATCATTTCCATCGTCTGAGTTTGAACCTATTGGTACATCTAGTTCTAATAAAGAGTGGGGGGATGCAATTCAATTGGATAAGAGTTTTCATATGGCTACAAATAAGCCATTGGCCGGACATACCCTTGATTCTTCGACACATCATCTACATAGTGCCCCTGCCCCCTCTCTTGATGATGTGCTCATTCCCGTACTCTGTCATACTATTTTCCCATCTGGATCGATTGATCCTCCTGAACTTGAGGCTGGGGAAAATTTGATTGGTTCCCCTTTGAAAGGGACACCCCCTGTCCACTATAATGCCGCATACATATCGGACTTGTCTAATAATCCTACAATCTCGTGTGTGGTAGAAAATTTGGTTGTATCCCCCTCAATTTCCCCTTTGGAATGGGCCTCTCCCCCTTCCGGCCCTGTAATGGATCCAGATATTCATGATGATTCCCCACAAAACACAGTGGGTAGCGATATTGATTTGCTGATGGGAAATCCACTACTCGACCTTGTTTCCCTCACAGTTTTTGACAAGGTGCCACCTGATCATCCTATATCCATTTCTCCCAATTCTGGCAAGAATATTATAGTGCGAAAGAAATCCAAGTCTGGGTCTCGTCATTTCAGAGGGTGGCTTAAAACCAAGTCATTATTTCCTGAGGACTTAAGTGACTTCCATGATATTCCTATATCATCAGTTGATGACCTTAGGGAACTTAGAGCAGGCGGCCCTATACCTAGGCCTAAATGAATTCGATCATCTCCTTCAATGTTAGGGGATTGGGCGACCCCCCCAAAATACTTCGCCTTGGTGACCTCTTCTCTGAGTTACATCCCATTATGGCTCTCTTCCAAGAGACAATGGTTCAAAAGCACAATGCATTTGGATCTTTATTTAAAATTTGACCTAGATGGCGTGCAGTAAGGATGGAATCCATTGGAAAGGTGGGTGGTGTGGTGGTTATGTGGAATCCTGATTGGGCAGATTTCCGGGCATTCAGGTTTTTTGGTGGAATTATTTTACATGGTTCCTTCAGAGGATATGCTAAGGTAGTTCATATTATCATTTATATGCACCTTTACGTTATCATGTAGAATTCTGGGACAGAATGGAACTATCAAGTATCTTGGGGCTATCCAATCTGATCATTATATGGGATTTCAAGCCAATATTTTCAGGGGCTAAATCATGGGGTCTTCAGGCTCATCGAGATCCCATGGCTGACCACATAGGATATTTATTCAGGGATTATCACATTGTGGACATTTTTCTGGTCCCTTTATCTCTGACCTAGACCAATAGAAGGATGGGTGATGAATACATTGGGAAAAGGTTGGACATGGCATTGGTGCATGAGGACTTGATATAGGACATGGGGAATTTCAAGACTAAGGTGGTGTCAGATAATATTTCAGATCACATGACGATTATATTATCCTGGTGAAAGGAGATGGCTACACATGGGGCTCCATTAAAATTTAATAGGACATGGCTTATGGACTCGGGCTATAATAAGATGGTAACAGAATTCTGGATGTAGGAACATGATGGCTGATATGGATGGCGCCTTTTCTCGAACAAGCTGCATGAGCTTAATTTAAAACTAAACAGTGGGAAAAAAAGATAAAGCACGAGATGAGACAGGAGCTTTCATCTATTTCTGCCGAAATTGAACACATCATCAGTGGGATGGCGAAGGTATCCCCGAATCATCGTGATTATGAGATGCTGTGTGATTTGGAATCAAGAAAAGTGGAGATATTAAAGATACAAGAATCGACCTGGAAGCTGAAAAGTAGGATCCAATGGCTCAAGGAGGGCGACCTTAATACTAAGTTTTTTCATAATGTGGCAAATGGCCGCCGGAATACAAATTCCATTTGGCATCATGATCTAGAGGATGGGTCATCAGTTCATTCAACTGAAGAGATTCAGGCGGAAGCATATAAATATTTTACAGCTTTCTACAAAGCAGAGGGGGACATAAATTTCCAATGCCAGGAATGGGTGTTGAACCATATGTCGGCACTGTTTGATAGAGCAGGGAATGAGATTATGGATCGATACATTACCAAATCAGAGATTGAGGAGACCCTAAAATCATTTGCGCCTGATAATATCCCTGACCCTGATGGATGACCGACCGAATTCTTCATTCATTTCTAGGACCTTCTAGCGGATGATTTATTATCAATTACTAAAATGATCAGAACATCGGGCATATTCCAGGATGCATGAACTCTACATTTATAACATTAATCCCAAAATCCTTTGATCCTATATCCTTCACCGACTATCGGTCGATTTCTCTATGTAACACAATATATAAGATCATCAAAAATCATTGCACAAAGATTAAAGGGCTTCTTGACTGGATATATTTCTATGGAATAGCATGGGTTTTTAGCTAGACACTCTATCCATGATGCACCCAGGAGGTGACTCATTCGATCCACGCACAAAAGCTAGAGGCATTGAACTTCAAGGTTGACTTGCACAAGGCGTATGATACGGTGGATTAGTCATATATAAGATTGATGCTATATAAGTTGGGGCTGTCTATGAGGAACATCAGATGGATTATGGCATGCATTTCATCAGTATGTTATGCAGTCATCATCAATGGATCACCTACTAACTTCGTCAAATCTAGATGGGGACTCCGACAAGGATGCACATTATCTCCTCTGATTTTCATTCTGGTCATGAATGGATTCAATAATCTGCTCACGAAGGAAAAACATATTGGATACTTTACGGGTTTATCTTTCTCCCCTACTATCTCTATTTCACACTCCTTATTTTTGGATGACTTACTTGTTTCTGGTAGGCTTCATAGGAACCAGTGGTTTTATCTTCATTTCATCCTCAGAAGATTTGGTGCTGCCACAGGCCTGAATATTAATAAAGGGAAATCTCTTCTAATTTATGAACCGAGTTATAGGAATGAAATTGTCTTTATTGCTAATTTCTTGGGGGTACAAAGCCAAAATTTATCAGAGGGATTCACCTATCTGGGCTTCAAGATGAAAGCATGTGGATACAAGAAGGAGGACTAGAGATGGCTTGTGGACAAATTTAGAGACCAAATTTTCAAATGGACACATAGGTGGTTATCTATGGGTGGTAGGTACATTCTAATTCAAGCTATACTAACTCAGTTTATTGTATACTGGGGTCATCTTTTCTACTTGCCAATACATACGGTGGATCGAACCAATGCGGTAATAGAAATTTTTTTTATGGTTAGGGAGGGCCACAAGTAAGAAAATCCATCTTTGCAAACTCAATGCTATATCTCTCCCCAAAGGATAGGGAGGATGGGGCCTTCTTGATGTACGCACATTTGCCAATGCTCTTCTCATAAGATCATTATGGCATGCATTGATATCAAAGGGCACATGGAATGCGATTATTTCTCATAAATAATTGCAAGGGAATTCGCTGTTGAAAATTTATAGAGGTAATGTCATTACTACAAAGCTAGAATCATGTACGTGGAAAGGTTTTCAAAAGGTAATGAATCTGGTTCGGGACAGATTGGTATGGCAGTTTGGCAATGGTCTCGACATCGTCTTGGGATGTGATCGCATACTGGATATCAATTTTGATCAGCATATGGATGGTCGAATCATCCACAGACTTGCGCACAAACGTATTTTTCACCTATCACAGCTGATCATGTGCTGGCAACAAGCGATTCCGATTTGGGAAACTGCCTCTCAAATTGGCTTGCCGAAGGAGGATATGATCAACTGGAAATCACTTATAAACATTTTCAAAGAGGGAAGGCTATGTCATAATCAGCTGGGAGACAAAATTTTCTAGAACAGGGCTATGAAGGGGGAAGGGCTAATGGTTAAAGAGGTATACAGGAGCATTATACAAACATCCAGGTCATCCCCATCTTCTTTCAAATTTTATTGGTGATGGAATATTCCCCACAAGATTCTCTTATTTGTCTAGCTGGTGTGTAAAGGTCGTATCCTAACATGGGATAACCTTATGCGAAGGGGATTCAGTGGACTGGGGTGGTGCAAATTCTACCATGAACAGCTGGAGTCGGTTGCCCGCATTATGTTTGACTATAAGTTCATTTGGTCGATATGGACATTTTTCACTCGCTTCCACATAGGACTGCCCTGGAGACCAAATAGCATTATGAGCACTTCAGAAGAATGATGCACATTGAAAAAAAAATTCAAGTCCTTTCCTTTCTACTTCATGTGGGAAATATGGCTTGGCAAGAACCGTAGTATCTCTAATGGTGAAATTGCTAATCCTGGTCGCATTTACGAGGAAATCATGGTTTGGATGGATGGGATGGTTCCAATTACCACTCATACAAAGGACATGTCTATTCGAATGCAGCCCCATCCCATCACACTACCTGCTATATTCTTTGATGGGGCTCAAAAAAATGGCCAATGTGGATGTGGGGCTTGGATAAAATTGGAGAATTTGGAGAGGTAACTAATATATTGGAATGGTGGGGTAGGATCTAATTGCAAAGCGGAATTGATGGCCTTATGGAGTGACCTCTGGGTTTCATATAGCTTAAGATTGCAATCTGTTCATGTATACGGTGATGCCAAAGTACTCATTGATGGGATTAGTGGTTGTACTTTATTTAATCCTACAAGGATGCTGGGATGGATTTCCCGTGTAAAACATCTGATTCAGATGCTCAAGGATCCCCCGATGCACCGCATTTTTCGGGAGAACAATACCAGGGCGGACCATTTATCAAAAATGGGACTTAAAGCTCTGTTGGGCATTATTAATTTCTCACACTTCAAAAGGAATTTGCTAATGAATGAATCTTCGTTTCCTGTGCCTTGAACAAGTTTCTTTTTTGCAGGTTATACTGGATCATTGTACCATGTTATTTTTTGGATGGGGGTGGATGCTAGCGAATTATTATTTGGTTGATCACTCAAGCACTTGAGACTTTATATATTGAACAATTGAATTAGTTTTCTATACATAACACACTGGTTTTATCAATCCGGACGGGGACCATGGTATGTTGTACATATGCTATAGAGGGCTTTGCAAGCGAGTGGAACAACACCATGAACAACTAATCTAATATGTGCATCAAGCGAGCCGGATAATATATTGTTATTATCGAATTCCTTCCTTATATGCAATCATTTTTTTGGCTATTTTATGGGAGATTATCTCTACAGGCATGGATGGCATACTTTGTCTATAGTAAGATGTATTATCCACAGTTTTTATCTTTTTGTATGCTCAAATATGAACTTCTTTACATAACACAATGACATTGAATTAGATGGTGTATATGTTTAATTATCACTAATCATATATGTTTCTACTTGATCTGGTGAAATAGTTAAATGTATCTAAGATGGTGGTTGCAGTATATACCCACTCATTATGTTGATGCTATCTTTAAATATATACTGGTTATATCATATATATTATAGCATTTTTTTCTTCTTTGAAAAAATAAAAAGTCAAGATATAAGCATATATCGTTAATATCATTAAGAATATCGTGAAGAAGGCATCCTTGAAGTTAACTTAACAAAATTTCGTTAATAATTTGCATAATTTAAAAATGCTTAATGAAATTTGCATAGCTATTTCGGGGAGATTGATCGTTGATATATTGTTGATGGTTATATATTGTTGATGCACTAAACAAGGTATATCTTTGATGTTAATTTGCATAGCTATTTCGGGACTTTTATTCTAGTCGAGATGTTAATTTGCATAACTATTTGGGGGCTTTGATTGCAAAGACTAACAATATCATTTGACATTAAAATGTTTGGGGTTGGGTGCTACTGATTGTTGTTACGTGGGGCAACGTAGATAGTTTATACTTGTCGAGAATGGGAACCAATAACACACAACTCTATAATAACACACAACTTTAGAGTTGTGTTTCTTCTGAATTAGTTTACATTAAAGCATACAATGATGATTAGAACTAATCACACCATATACTTAACTAGTTTAGTTTTCCCTCGTGTAAATGAAACATTTTTGTCATGTTCCAAGGGAGTGCCAAGTGCTGTATGCACTATAGCCATCGTTAGGCTTAGATGTGAGTATGGTTCTGGAATAGCGTGCGGAGCTTTGCTTGCGTGGACAAGCAGCATGCACAGTGAAAGCTCCGCACAAGAGGTATTATAGTGAATCATTGTATATGATAATGAAAGAAGTAGCATTGATGAAAATATGTTAATTTCATATTTGTTTAGAGTTTTTGGTTATTTAGATAAAGGACTTGTAACCATGTCAATTTTGGTATTATTTGGTAAAGCAATAATATAACATTGTGAGTGATTAGAGCACTCACTAAGAGAAGAGAATGACCACTCACAAAAAAAAAAATTAAATGAATTGTCATGCATTGACAAATACCAAAAATAAAACATTCTCCACCAAGGGAAGGGAATTATGTTTCGATAGAGGCCAATCGAAAATTAGAAATAAGATTACCACAAAATTAGAAAAACATTTTTAAATTTAAAGGAAAATAGGAATATAAACTTTGGTTAAAATTGCATCAAACCCGAGGCCATTGTTATAGTCTGTGGCCAAGAACTAAAAAAGATGTATTTTGGTTTCTCTTATTTGGAAAGTATGTGATTCTAGTTGACCATATGATGTTATCTATAGTTGAGTTATTGTTATAAACATGATGTAAATAATTTTAGTATTATTATTGTTATTAAAATTATTGTAAATAATTTTAATTTAATTATTGATATTGGTCATAAATCAATTTTTATAAAAATATTTAGTAATAGAGATCAAGAGTCATAGTGACAATTGAAGAAATAATTTACTAGAGAATATAATTAAACATAACCAGCAACAAATCATAAACAATAAACACATATGTTTAACCGGGAAAAACCTCAAATTCTGGGGAAAACCCATCCTAATGAAATTTCATTAGCCTTGGCCAAAACCCTGGCCAATCCAGCCAAGTGAGTCTTCACCGCTCACATCCAGGCCTTGCATTACAATGAAGTCCTCCAAGCCTTTTATAGGCTCCATTACATGCAATACCATGAGCTTAAAACCATGGGTACACAATACCATGTGCCTCAAAACCATCACTGTTTAACTTGGTCAAACTTGTCTATAATCGCAAGTCAATTTACCTAACATTCCCCCCTTAAACTTGACTTGGAGTTTCCTGACTAAATCCAACCAAAACTGCTAAATGAGACAACCTCGCTCACTCTAGCTCCTCCCCCCTCAAATTTTTACCTAGGGTAATTGTTAACTTAACATCCCCCCTATCACCTAGGTCTAACCCAGACCCCCTCAAATTTTTACCTAGGGTAATTTTTAACTTGACATCCCCCCTATCACCTAGGTCTAACCCATACTTTACTAGTGATTACCTAGGGGTACGCATGCCATGGCAGGTCTTACAACAGTATGCCCATTTACATGCAAAAATTAACTCCATTATAATAATTTATTTATTTTTTGTTTTTTTGTTTTTTTTAACCCTTGTTTCTCTCTTAATATAACCATCCTCTCATCTCTGAATTTCTTGGACCAACTTCTTATTACTACTAGCCCCCAGATCTGGGTTGTGGCAGCACCATTGTCCTCTTTCTCCATTGAGAAACCCTCCACGGAATTCCCCATGGAATCAATCAATTGGATATTTCTTATTTCCTAGCAACACCATGCTCAGTATGGCCATATCTGCAAAACGATGCATTGATTTCTCCATTCACAGGCCAATAAAACCCTTGGCTACAAAAGCGTTCCTCTGAAGCCAAATATGGCTCTGATGCCAAATGAAGAAATAATTTACCTCTAAACTTGTCTATAATCGCAAGTCAATTTACCTAACAACAATAATGTGATTAATCAGAAAAACATTTATCTAGGTCATAAATTTATTAAAAAAAGTGTATATTTATATATATATATATATATATATATATATATATATATATATATATATATATATATATATATATATATATATAATTGAATTTTATAGTTTATTATTTTTTTATTGTATTTTTTTTAATATATGATTCATTTTATAATTAATAATAATCATAATAATTTAAAGTAAAATTATAATTTAATTAATTTTATGATTTTTAAAGATTTTTATAGTGAAAGATGTATTATGAGGTAAGTTTTTTTATGTTTATTTAGGGTGGATCCATTTTAACTCTATATCTATCAAGTGATCAAATCTTTCAACATGAAAACCTCTTTTTTAGCACGAAAATTAATGAAAGGTTTGCACCTTGAAAATATTGATTCCTCTTGGCTCTTGGTAGATATAGAGTTGAGATGGATCTATGCTAATTTTGATCAACACACTAATAAAATGTTTTGACTATAGTATTTTAATTTTTATTGTCACTTATTTTATATAATATAAACATAGTTGACATTGAAATATTTTTTTTATGATTCACATTCTACATATTAAAATATTGATACATTGACAAAATTAGAAAACATATTCGAAATTAGAAAACACATATCAATAGGATATTATCTCTCTAAGATACATGCTTAGATAGATAAGTATGTAACATTTTAAAAAATATTTATGATCAATACCCTAAGGGCTCACATCATGTCATCTTATTAGCAGATCCTAGCCCCAAGGGCGTCGAGGAAAATTGACCCTGTGACCTCCCATTAGCGAGGTTCTTTAACAACAAGAACTCGATTAATTAAGTTAACCCTCAACCTAATATCCTTTGACATATATATTATTTTTTATTATAAATTATTTTTAAAATGTTACATGCTTTATATATATAATTTTTGTTATTAATATTTTTTTTAAATGTTGTATGTGAATTCCATATTAAGGTTGATGTAAAGTTAAGGTGGAAATTGTCATAATTTTTTTATGGCATATAAATCTCTTTTTTGAGTGCATCACTTGAGAGATTTGATCTCTCTTGACACTTCATATATATATATAATCGACATATTCTATTAATTCATAAAAAAATTACAACGTGAGGAGCTTAGCTTCAAAACACCATTGGTCTCATTCTTACCGGACTTGTTGGCTAGATGGTAATGGAAAAAAGACAATGATAGTAACAAAAGGAAACTTAAGGACCATAGACATATTTTCCAAAGAAACAAAAAATGTCTATTAAGGATTCAAATACAACCCACAATCATCATTAACTAGTTATATTACCTAGATTCGGGTCATCTGGATGATTTCCATGTGGCTGACAAAAGTCTTCATGGATGTGTACCTCCATACAAGCCATCCTTCCTTAAAAGTTTTCCAACCTCTCCTGGATCCGCTTATGTCCTCGACAAAGGGAGAAAAATTGATCCATCATATGCCACTGATTATGTTGGAGGTCATTCATAAAGGCAATGACCTCATTGTGATCATCATGACAGTCATGGGGAAGTTGATCCAGCATCGCTAAAACCTAGCGTATATGTCCTTCTAAAGAATCAAAGGGAGAGGGTAGTTCTACTTGTCCGCGTGAGATGGAAAGGTTTTGCTCTACCGCCTCATAGTCATCTTGTTACTCCACTCGATGCATTGCCCCTCAGCGGCAAGGAATAATGCCTCGCTGGGACTGTCCTCAGTGACGTTGCATGGTGCTCCAGTTAGCCACCTCACTTAGCCCCCACGAAAATTTCAATCTAGCATCCCAGTTGGAAAGAAATATGACCTGCCAAAATACCCAAGAAACCTCACCGACTGACTAGCCTTCTCCCCACACGGATGACCAAAAATCAAAATTTCCACCGGTGTAAAGAAAACCACCTTTCGACTTCTAGTATGTATCGAGCCAATGACCCCTCTATGGAAAACCATTCCACTAGGAGAGAAGCCACCAACCCACACTCCCACAAGCACTTCTTCCTAGAAAGAGAATCCCAGACCCCTCTCTAGAGAATAAAATTCTTAGAGCTTCTCGCTAGCCTTTGCACCGACTCTCTAAAGATAAATAACTATAGAGAGAAAAGGCATGAGCCACAGTTGGGTTTCCACTAACCTCAATGGACACCTCGGTGAAACCATAGAAAACTCCAAACACCTCTACAAAGACCCTACTAAGAAAATGCTAAATTGAAATGAAAATTAAACAAAAAATTGATGCCCACTCTAATGAGAAAGGGGAAATAGGTCCCACGATCGATGCGATTGTAGCACTATCTACTATGTAACCCATTCGCTCTGACACTGTAAATTCACTCATATTCATAACCTCTCTAAGTGAACCAGGGTCCCAAATGATTATGCTCGTGACCACCTCATTGACAAAATTACCACCATTTATCCTTGAATTCCTACTCAACTTCAAACTCGCAGAATGAATGACAAGGTATGACTATGACATATCACCACCATACGCTCTAAGGAAGAGAATCCCCTCCGATGACTCACTGCCCATTACCAGCAACCAACCCTTATGACTCGCGACCAATTAAGCAACACAAATAACTTATGTGAATTCACAAAACTTCTTTTCTTTCTCTCTAGTCGTAGCTTCTCTAACACTCTTCCTCATTCAATTTCCGCGTGGGGGGAAGTAAATACCCCTCTTAAACCCTAGTCTCGTCATTCATCACCCCATCATGCAATAAAAAGAATATATATATATATATATATATATATATATATATATATATATATATGTGTGTGTGTGTGTGTGTGTGTGTGTGTGTGTGAGAGAAAGAAAGTTACAGTTATATTTTTATTTATAGAAATATAAGTGAGAATTATATATATATATATATATATATAGATGAAATTATATGGTTATTTATTAAAATATAAATTTAATAAATAAAAGTTATACTTAAAATATAAGTATATATACCAGAAAATTATATTTGAAAAAAAAATATAATATTAAAATAAATAAATAAACATATAATATTATAGAAATTAATTCTATTTTAATTATATTTAAGTAAGTAGTATTTTTAATTAGGTATATTTTGGAATGTGATTTAAAATATGATATAATATTATATTATAGATCATATTATTTAAGACTTATATTTTGATTTATAAAATAATAGTTATAATTGAAATATAAAATTATGTTATTTAATGTAGATATTAAAGTATTTTATTTATGATTTATTAAAATATTTTCATGTTTTTAATATAATTTGTTTTAAATATTACATTTTAAAATGATATCATGTAATATCATGTCATTTGTCAAATTCTGAAATAATTACATATTTCCTTATATTAAGTATTTTTTTTAACTTTTAATTACTTTTTCTCTTTATATAAGTTGATTTACAACTAACTTTCAAATTGAAGATTATATTATGGCTGACATATTTTTTTATTATTAGTATTTAATTTATTAATATAAGTATTATGTTATATTTTATTATTTTTAATTGCGTGACAACATGTCTCTCCAATTTACCATATGTTGTTATCTATAGTTGAGTTATTGTTATTGGAATTATTGTAAAGAATTTTCATTATGTTGTTATTTATAGTTGAGTTATTGTTATTGAAATTATTGTAAAGAATTTTAATTTATTATTGTAATTGGTAAGAATTTGTAAGAATTTTTCTTTTCAATTTGATTTAAAAAATATATATTTACAAATATTATTGAATTTTATAGTTTAGCATTTCTTTATTATGTTTTTAATATTGTACAATATTTTTTTATGTTTAATTAATATATTAATTATTTTATAATTAATAATAATAATAATAATAATTTAAAATAATGTTGATATTACTCAATTTGCGCTGCTAGGTCAATCAGAGCCTATGCCTTCCAGCTCTGCTACCCTTGGCCTCGTCCGCCATGGCCCCTCCGGACACAAACCCGGAGGCGGCTGCTGCTCAACTAGCCTTCTCCGCCTTGGTTCAATCTCTACCACCCCAGCATCCTCGCCCTGCTATCTCAAAATTTGTAAATAAGTTGGATGGATTGCAAGAATTTATGCTCCCCCCTGCTCTACCTCGCATGGCAGCCCTTTCCTTAGCTGATCGAGGTCTCATAGGGCAATTCACTGGCCTGTGGCCTTCCTCGAAGACAGTGCAAAGGTGGATCAAATGGAACTAGGCTGATAAAATAAGCGGCAAAATATCTATTCATTTTTGCGGGAAAGGATATTTCACCTTTCACTTTGAATCAAGAGAAGAAAAGGATCTAATCTTCAGAAACGGACCGTACTTCATGGATCCCAGAGGATTGTATCTAAATAAATGGACTCCGGACTTCGACCCTGAGCTTGATATCCCTAATGCAGTCCTAGTCTGGGTCCGACTCCCGCATCTCCCTCTCCATTGTTGGGGAGATGAATCGGTTCGAGCCATCGTTAATGCAGTTGGAAAGTTTATTGATCGCAGCTAACCTAAGGACAACATGCAAGCATGTGCGCGCATCTGTGTTGAATTTGATCTCGGAAAGGGTCTTCTGAAAGCAATCAAACTCAAAGTGGACGATTGGACTCACATTCAACAACTAGATTATGAGAAAATCCCATTTAAATGCAAGGTATGTCACGAATATGGCCATTTTGCCTATCGTTGTTCTAAATTAGTTGATGTTGAAAATACTTCTCAAGATGAACAATGGGAAACTGTCAAAAAAAAGAAGACTACTCTAGTGTCTAAGACAAACCCCAAAACTGGCCCTCCCAAATCCAATTGCTCATCCACCCCTCCACCTCTTCCCTTGATCCTCCACTCAACACTTCTGTTGTTTCTCCTCTCTCTGAGACCCCCTTGGAATCTTCCAACCCCTTTGGAGCCCTTTCCCTCCCTGATTCTGACCCTCCCATCCCCAACCCCATTGAAAATTATTCTCCCACCCCCATACCCCTTCTGCAATCATCCCCTTCTTCCTCTCATGACCCTCCTCCTTCTCGAACAACCAACAGCTCTTCCAAAGAGCATGGTGTAAATCTGGAAGCGCATAAAAAACATGGGCTTGGCAGAAAATCCATGAAGCAACAGAGGGATGAAAATGCCCAAAAAGACATAGCTATGGGATCACAAAACCCCATAGAAACCTATATTCTGGGGAAAAATAGCAAATAATTGACACATAAAGACCAGGGAGGGCGAGCAACTCTCCGTATACCCCATTCTCAATGATGAATGTCCTATCTTGGAACAGCAAGGGACTAGGGCACCCCTCTAAAACTGCTACTCTGGAATATTTGATAGACCATGAGAAACCAAGAATATTAATGCTTCAAGAAACAAAACAAGGTCAGCAAGATATGAAAATAATTATTGAACAGTTCAAGCAGTATGAAGGCTGCATTTGTGAATCAAGGGGAGCCTCCGATGGAATAGCCACCATTTGGAACCAAAGCACATGGACATGCATATCCAATGTAATCAGTCAGTACTGGATTAAAATCAATTTAGAGAGCAAAGTAGATAACAAGAAGATTGTCATTTATAATATCTATGCACCTAATCATTTCAGAGATAAAGAGCAATGTTGGACCTCTCTCAAAGTAGATATAGATGAAGAAACTAACAGTAATATTATCCTTGGAGGAGATCTCAATCTCATACTCCACTCCAATGAGAAGAGAGGAGGCATTTTTACCCATGATCCCTATAGAACAAAAATGGAAATCATTATGCAGGAGCATGACTTAGTTGATGTTGCACCAAAAAATCGCAGATTTACATGGAACAATCACAGGCTAGGAAAGGATAACATTATGGAGCGGCTAAACAGGATCATGATAAATGTTTCTCTGCTCTCAACTTACTCCATGGCTTACGCTTCTGTCCACCCCTATTTGGCGTCCGATCACTATCCTACAAGTATTGTACTTGAGGCACACTGCCCATTGGGGCCAATCCATTTTAAATATAGTTCACTCTGGAGCAGCAATCTGATGGTAGAACAGATTGTCACCTTCACATGGCGTCAGCATATTGAAGGATCATCGGGACACATTTGGGAAAACAAACTGAAGAGGACCAAATGTGCTCTAAAGGAATGGGCAAAGTGTCATTGCAAAGAGCCGGAGAAAGCCAAAACATAAATAAAAAACAATTTAGAAAGGGTCCATAGCAAGATAGAAGAACACGGGCTCACTCAGGAATACGAAGCACAAGAGGGCGATCTCTATTTCCAACTCTTTTGTGCCAATAGAGATGAAGAACATAAATGGAGAATAAATTCGAGATAGCTTTGGTTGCAAGGAGGGGACAAAAACTCTGCCTTCTTCCACAAGCAAGCCACAATAAAAAAAATAAGGAATAATGTTACCACCATCACTGATGAGAACGGTCAAATCCAAACTACTCAAGGCTCCATTAAGAAAACTGCTTCGTATTATTACAGCGCCCTTTTGGCTGAGACAAAAGTAGCAGAAGATTACTTAGATATCCTTCAGCATTTTCTCACGGGGATCAGTGAGGAAATCAATGCAAAATTAACAAAAGAAATTGATGAAGATGAAATTCAGAGTGTCATCTGGTCGCTCCAGCCAGACAAAGCCCCCAGTCCATATGGTTTCCCCATTTGTTTCTATAGAACTTATTGGGGAACAATAAAAAAAGATCTTGTCAAAATGATAAGATGGGCACAACACAAATGTAAAATTGGAGGATACACTAATGCCACCCATCTTGCTCTTATTCCTAAAGAGAATCGACCCTCATCCTTCTCTCGCTTCTGGCCCATATCTCTGTGCAACTCTTCTTATAAAATCCTGACCAAAATCCTTGCCTCACGTCTCAAACCTCTCCTCCCCTCTCTCATTTCTAAGAATCAAGGAGGTTTCTTGGCCAACAGGAAAATCTCTGACTCCATACTTCTTGTCCAAGAGGCCATCCACTCCAGTCAAGCTAGAAACGAAAAAGGCTTCATTCTAAAATTGGACTTAGCCAATGCCTTTAATCGAGTCAGACACTCTTTCCTTTTTGTTGTTTTGGAAAATTTTGGATTTTCCGCATCCTTCATTGAGCTTGTCAAATCCTGCATTACTGGTCCTTGGATCTCCCCTCTCATTAATGGTAGACCAGGACCTTCTTTCCAGTCGACCTGAGGTCTAAGACAAGGCTGTCCGCTCTCACCCTACCTGTTCATCTTGATGGCTGAATCTTTCAGCAGGGCCCTAGATTAAAATCGTCGCATGGGACTCATTACTGGGATCAAATTTGGAAATGGAGTCAAGAACATAAATCATTCTCAATTTGCTGATGACACTCTTTTAATGGGAGGAGCCTCCACCATAATAGCTCGTCGATTTAAAAATCTTTTAGACAAATACATGAGCTACTCCGGAGGTATGGTCAACTATCTCAAGAGTTGCATTAATGGCTGGAATACTAATGTTGAAACTCTACATAGCATAGCCAGCACGTTTGGAGTTCCTTACAAGTTGGATTGGGGGCACATTTCTTACCTGGGCATGCCAGTGAATGTTGGCAATCTGAAAGCTTCTACCTGGGACACTATAATTGAAAAAATGAAAAGGAAGGTGCAACAATGGGGCGCCTCTTGGCTTAATCCAACAAGATGCCTAATCCTCCTTAAATCTGGCCTCTCCTCCTTGCCCTTATACCTCTTTTCGCGTCTGCATGCCCCAGCTAGTTTCCACCATAAAGTTGATGCCATCCTTCGACATTTTCTATGGCAAGGGGGGGGGAATGAAAGAAAGAAATATAATCTTATAAATTGGAAATAGGTCATTCAATCTCAAGAGCAAGGAGGGCTTGGAATTAGATCGCCGAAACTCTTAAATCTGGCTTTTGGTGGCAATATTGTATGGAGACTCATCAATGGCAAAACTGCTTGGTGGACAATAGTGTTAGAAATCAAATATCTCAACTCACCAAAGCAGCAACTTTTGGACCATGATATTCCTAACAAAAACTGCTCAAAAATCTGGGGACTATGCAAGAAAGCAATCCCCCTTCTAGTTCAAAACATCTCCAAGATCCCCAATGGTGGCAGCCAGATTAGAATTGGAGCTGATAAAATAATGGGACAGCAACCCATTAGCAGCAGGCCGAGCACTCAACAGATTTTATTCTATCTTAATAACATGGGAATTCACATCTTGGATCAGATATCTCAGTGGGATCCCCACTCTCAGATTTGGAAAGGATGGATTTTCCCAATTATTCCCATTGAAATGGAAGCAAGCCTCATTAATCTTCAACCCCATCTTCATGGTATTGCTCCCACCAAACGCAACAATGATGATGGCTTTCGTTTGGATCCCTTAGGTACCAAATATTCAGTCAAAGCCGCTTATCAACAGATCTGCAACAATGAATTCTCCATGCCCATTTGGGTGCAGTGGAAAATTGTTTGGAAAGAAGAGACTCTCCCAAATATAAAATTCTTTTCATGGTTCCTTCTAAAAGGGAAAGTCCTCACATCTGAAAATCTTAAAAAACGTGGGATAATTGGGCCATCCCACTGCCCAAATTGCCAAGCTGATGAAGAAACTAGTCATCATCTATTCATAGACTGCCCCTTTGCCATTTCTTGTTGGAAAGAAGCCTATTGTCATACCAACCTCCCCTGGGCTCCCAACACCGGCATTGCTGAAGTCCTGCAGATCTGGAAAAGGAGCTATCCATGGTAGCATAAGAAAAACAACATAGCCTGTAGAGTATGGAATGCTTTACCATATGCTCTCTTGTGGAACATCTGGTTGGCACGAAATCGCATGATTTTTAAGAACAAAGAAACAAGCATCAGAAAGTTATACAACAAGTCCTGGAGCCTCACCTTGGAAGCAATGTCCACTAAAAACCAAGGGAAGATTGACACAACTGATCTCTATGTTGAGGAAAGGAACTACATTGGATATTTGTTGGACAGAAACAATATTGGTAGAAACAAGGTTAATGCCAATAGCAGTAACAACAACAGGTATAGCTGGAAGATCAGAATGAAAGAGGAGGAATTTTCCCTATGGCTCAGAAACTGCAATACCCATTACCTATTTTTCGATGGTGCTTCCAAGTCTAACCCAGGAATGGCCAGGGCTGGAGGAATAATCTGCAATGCTAATGGTGACATAATAAATTCTTACGAGTCGGGTTTAGGAAATCTTTCTAATAACAGGGCTGAAGCACTCGCTCTTTATCAAGGTCTCCTCCAGCTCCAACGACTTGGCATACACACAGCCACGATTATAGGAGATTCGGCTATAATCATCAATTTAATGATACACAATCAGAATGTGTCCAACGTGTTCCTGCAAAAATCCATCAGTTGATGTCAAATTCTTTCCCAGCAGATGAAAGAGACCCGGTACTACCATGTTCTTCGCTCTCTCAATAAGGAGGCAGATTTGCGTGCAAGAAGAGCCTGCCTTCATCCCATTGGTCTCTTGAAATGCTCAACCTTCGAATATTACTGTTTCTTACCATGATAAGGAATAAATCCACTCATATATTTCCTTCAGAGGTGTACAACGTCATCGTACCCCTCTTATCTGGTATTTGCCCCAATCTCATGATTGTTTTACCAATCGTGCCAATGAATTTATCCTCTGAATCCCCTGCAGAGGATATCACTGCTTCTGTATCTCTGATTTCATATCCCTTTATCAGATCTTGTCCTTCTACCCATGTGCTCCTGCCATCTCCATTCACCTACCGTGATCCTTACCTCACCTCTCTAGTAACCGCGCCTCTCCTCATTCTCGGTTTCTTGGCCAATTTTTTAGATTTATTCTGGACCTCCATCACTCAGAACCATCCCTCTCACTTCCCGTGTTTGCATTCTCCTTACTCTGTGCTACACATTTCCATTCTCCTTCTCCCCAATCTGGAACTTTTCTCTCTGGTGTTGCAACCCTGTAGGCTCGATCCTCACTCTGTGATTTCATTTTTCACTCCAATAATGTCCAGAAGTGAAGATTGCTTCCATTACGCCGATCTCCAAGCGGAGCTGGAGAAAATCCGTGCACAGCAAAAGATTCTGGAAGATAAAATTGACACTCACGCTCAAATCACAAAGGGAAGCATGAGACCGGCCTCAATCTCTTGCTCCACCAAGTATCTTCATTGCAGGGCTAGTTCAATGATCTCAAAAACACTGGTGAGCATGTCAAAGAGTCTGTTGATATTCTGAAGTACATTCTGGAAAAAAATAATGCACCAAGTACCAACTCAGCAAATGCAAGAACTATGGATGCATAAGGCAAGCCTGAAGAATCCACTGCACGCCAAATCCATCATATAAATATCGATTAAGCATGAAGTGCAAATGTTGTCTTTTATTACTCCAGTTTGTACGAATTTATACTACTTCAATTTTTTACATTGTTAAAAATGATGGAAGCAAAGGGGATTTTGTTCTCAATGTAATTCCATTCTGTTCTGCTTCTCATCTCCACTATCATGTAACAGAGGAGCTCAGCTTCTCCTATCTCTTTTTTTGAATATATATAGCAACTGACTTTGTAAAAAAAAAATTAATTTAAAATAACGTTATAATTTAATTAATTTTGATGATTTCTTTTAATTTTCATAATGTAAGATGTATTATGAAGTAAGTGTGTAAAATCCCTCGATAAATTTATGTAAAAATACATAGGATTAAAAAAATTGTACAAATTTTACTAACATGTAATATTCCAATTCATTTGTTCCATATTCCTTAACTGACCATTAGATAAAATCACCGTCATAAAGTAATTTTAGAAATTGGAATAACAAGTCACCTAACATAACAACCATTGTAACAACATATTAACATAAAGCTCCTTGTTGTAGCCTTACATCATTATCATTTCTCATTTAATTAGGCCAATTAATCACATATTTGATGTTGTAAGTGTCAACGTCATGCAAGGAAGCAACATCATTAGAATGGAATAATAGGAAAGCGCATCAATGGACAATGATATACGCTAGAAATCTTGAAGGGAAAAACCAACAAACATTTATTTTATTAAATTTTTCATGAGGGTGTTCACCCCTCACTCAATGGTTGTAAGGAAGTCCATCCCTTGACCATTGTTATAAATTTTACAAAGAAATGTCATCTTAAATTTAGCATAACTAGTTAGAAGCTATTATATTAATCATGATATCATTTACCCGATAATTACTTGAACAATGAGTCTTTGGCTTGGTTGTTCCCTGCAATAGATTATCCTTTGTTTGATAATCCCTCAATCTGCATGGACCATTAGTTCATTTCTTTCCATAATGTTAAATATAATACATCCTTTGCATAAGTCACAATCCTTTCCTGCAATTACCACCGTCAACAAACTCTCACATCATGATTAACCCGAAATAATAAAGATTTACTAGTGCTTCAAACATATTTTCATGTTCCTCTTTTTTGCACGTGTAAATTAAAAGTACATAATTTCACCAACATGCCTATTTATCCATGCATGTGTAAGGATATGGCACATGCCCATCCATTCAAATCTGACATGCACAAAGTCAAATGCATAAGGATTACCAAGTTATTCTCATATAAGGATTACCAAGTTATTCTCATATATTCACACTTCATATGTATTATAAGAAAAAGAGTAGATACAATTTACATCTGCCCACAAGAATACAGTAATATTTATAAAATTCACCATGGTTATTACAATAATATTTTAAATAACGCCATGGTTATCACTATATCTTTTCACGAGAAGAGGGAAAATATTTCCAAAAGATAAATATTGCAACTATTATTTCTTTTTTTGCATAATAAAAATCACTGCAACTACCCAGATATTTTTTTGAAGGAAAACTAGCAAAGTAGCTTATTATCTTAGGGCATGTAAACACACATTCTTTTCCAAAATAAGCTACCACAATAGATATTATTTCTGTGTGTACAAACACATATTATTTCTCAAGAAAATTAACATAATAGTTATTACTTTTGTGCATATAAACAGTTGTGTTTTTTCAAGAACCTAACACAATAACTAATCTTTTTATGTATATAAACACACATTCTCTTCAAGAAAAAATAAGACAATAGCTATTGTTTTGTCTACCTCAACACATTATTTTCCAAGAAAATTAGCAAAATAAATATTATCTATGTGCATATAAGCACATATTTTTTTCAAGAACTAGCAAAACAACCACATATTCTTTTCAAGGAAAACATGACTATTTATGTTTTTTATGCACAAGATTCTCATATAATATTTTTCAAGAAAATAACATGGTTTCTCTATATTTTTATGTGCAAGGTTCTCATGCATTCCTTTCAAGAGAATATCATTGTTAACCCATATTTTTTGTATAAGAACGAGATAAACATTTTTAAGACAATAACAAGGTTAACTTAACTTTGTATGCACCTAAACCATGAAATTAACACCATTAATATAACCATGCAATATTTTCAAGAATTCACGCACAAATAACTTATCTTTTTAATGAATGGAATTCACTGATGGTGCTAATTAAAAACACCTTTAATGGGAATATTCTTTTAGTGTGGCTCCTTCTATGGATACATACTTCAACATGATGACTCCTTCCCATCGTCGCTTTTGAAGTTGATGATGGTGTCTATATGGCATGCATGTATTCAAACAACGAGTAATCATTGTAAACTAGCTCAATCCAAAAACTATCCAACTGCAACTATCGCTATCACAGTGGCATATGTATATATCACAAATATTGACCCTACCATCACTCGAATGTGTTCCAAACATGCTACTGTCAAGGAATCTAGAGTTATCTCACGAAATATATCTAAATGGTAACAGGGCACTACATGAATAAATGGTGATAGCGGAAGGTGATTACAAATTTCTTGGCTTCATTATTCATGCTTCCACATTAAGAACAAAGGCACAAAAAATATGCAAAGGATGAAAGGAAGGAATAAAATCAAAACTCTCCCCCTAATATTGATTGTCTTCACTTAATATTTCCTTTATTCTTGGACTGTAGAGTGATATAGCTATGATGGTTATGTAACTCTTTCTTGATATCCAATAGTTTATTTCATTTCATTCGTTAATTTAACTCTTCTCCCAAATAAATTAGCAACCTCTAAAATTCCAATGATATAGGGCCTGCATGTCAAGGACAACATGGCTGATCATCTAGAGTCTTTGATGCCATTCACCAACTTAATAATTGTTTATTCAAATCCAAATGGAATAAAATATATTTCGGGAACTTTAAATATTAGTGTAATTTCGTAAATAAATTCAACTTCGAATACTGAATTTTCCAGCATAAATTTTAACTTTGTAGTGGTGGTAGAATTATTAAAAAGTGTCTTGATGTTTATTTAACCTATATCTATCTAAACTTCGGATCTATCAAGTCCCAAGAGGGATGAAATCTCTCAATATGCAAACCTCTTCTTGAGAAAAAAAATTAATGAAAGGTTTGCACCTCGAAAAATTTGATGCCTCTCAACTATTGGCAGCTATGGAGCTAAGATGGATCTATGCTAATTTTGAGAAACACACTAATAAAATGTTTTAACTATAATATTTTTATTAATTTATTTTAATAATGGCCCAATGACTAATAAAGATCTAAGACATTCTGTATTGACCACAAATAGAGTGAAAAATCCATTTCGTTTCCTACTCCTTGAGCCTAATCAATAAAGGATAAGCATGTCATTTCAGGGAATCGAACATGGGTGGTGAGGGAGTTAACAAACCACATCAACCACTTGGTCTAAACTTACTTCATATTTTTATTGTTATTTCACTTATTTTATATAATTCTTCTGAGAGGTCCTCTACAACCCAATGATAGGGGAGATGCGTAGGAGTTAGATGCTATATGTTAGACGTTATATGTAAAAAAAAATTATATTGTAATTTTGTTTTTATTAATAAAATTATAAACATTTTTTTACATAAACAAAAATCATAATATACATATGACATTAAAATATATACCATATAAATAGTAATTACAAATATTAATGTGAGGAGGAAACCAAACATGAAATATGAAACAAAAAACAATATACTTATCTTTTGGTAAAATGGTGAAGGCTCCCTCATAATCCAATCTTTCTTAGGGATACCTACAACTTACCAAAAAAATTAAAGCAATTCTAAAAGGATATATTAGATCCACGAACTCTAGAAACATAAAATAAAAACATTACAAAACTTAAAGTAGAAGGATATGCAAGGGATAGTATCCCCAAGAGACTTTAGCAAATAAGTCTTTGACTTTGGGTTCTTCAATATTGTTTTTCTTAGGTGGAGCTTCATCGGTAATATTTGCATGTTCTATTTCTCTCTTCTTATTCCTTTGATTTCCACAACATTGAATTTTGTAGTATCTCATATTATGACAATTATAGCATTCAATATTTGATAGATCAACATTCTTCTTGTGACGAGCAGAGTAGGAATTTGAAATGTTGTTTTCTCATTAGAGGAAATTTTAGCCAAAACATGCCCATGAAATTTTCACATGATTTCCATGTTATAATATGTAAACCAATAAAAATCCTTTAAATTTAAAAATTGGTACATGTAAATATTTTGGAGGGAAAAGAAGAAAAACTACTTTTTTTAATTGTATTTTCGGCTTATCTCCTTATAGTTTACTCAAATTTCAAGTGTAGACACACATTGGAGGCGAAATTAAATTCCACATCCAACAAGTACCCATTATGCATACTTTTGAGAAGAACCACATTGATCAAATTTGAAGATACAATTAAAAAACGTGTTCAACACGCTTTTTTAATATATCTTCAACTTTTAACAATATGGGTCTTCTCAAAAGTCTAAATAATGGGTACTCGTTGGATGTGGAATTTAATTATTCATCCAACGAGTGTCTACACTTGAAATTTTAGTAAACCTATAAAGAGATAAGCCAAAAATACAATTACAAAAAGTAGTTTTTTCTTTTCCCTCCAAAATTCATAGCTCTTATTTTATTATGTTAACTATTATTTTATTATTTTTCCTTAGGATGCCCCTTTTAAGCTGAAATTTCCTCTAATGTCATCCTCTTTTTTTCTCACTTACTAATGAGATGTGGGATTCTTCTTGATAGCATGAATTCCACATTTTTTCAAAGGTTGGTGTATCTTTCCAAATTCTAATTTTTGATGCAATCACGATGCAAAAGAGCTCCAATATTATGGTGACCCTAATAGTGCAACAATCACGAGTTCTTTCTCTGATACAAATTCATTAATATCTTGGAGTTCTTCTTTTATTCTAGATATCCTAACAAAATATGATGACACGATATTATATTTTTTCATCTTTATGTTCTTAGTTCATTTTTTATATTAGCTATATAACCAATTTTTTATGGTAAACAACTTGCAGAGGGTTTCATACATTATCTATATTGGATATGTATGGGATAATATTTTCCTTCACTCCATATACTATTAGATTCATGGTTATGATGACATTTTTCTTATACTTTTCCTTTCCTGCATCATCTATAGGTTTCTTAACTTTTTGTTGAGAAAAAATCTAAAAAATTATGCTTTGCAAGAATAAGATCTATCCTCTTATTCCATGCTCTATAGTTGGAGGCTCTTTCTAGCTTATTTTATGTCTTCATTAAGGTTTACATAGAATTTATAATATATCCTTCACTTGATATAGATGATCCTTTCCTTAACGATCTTATTCCTTCTTAATTAATTTCGATAGACCTTCAAGCTACCTTTTTCTTTCCTCCTTCACCTTAGCTCTAATACCATGTTAGAAAATCAGAAAGGAAAAAAGATTTGATTATATTTATAATTACTTGTGATATTCATGTAGTCTTATTAAATTCTATTTATGTTCTTCTTTTATCTTCTTTTCATCAAGAAATTATCAAATCAAAACATGAATATCAATGACACCAGATGTAGGAACTCGTTCAAGGTTATAACCCCTCTATAGGGCAAAACCCAACCAAACTCTTCTACTATAAAATTCAAATTGAGATAGAGAAATACCTTAGACTAGACCAAATGGCCTTCCTCCTCCACCAATTCATCCCTCAAACTGTCCTTACAAAATTCAAAGATAAATGATAAAAACACTACATCAATATTGCATCAAAGACAAAATTTTGGCCCTGATGCTTCAGGATGTCAGCATAGCTTCAAGTATGCAACTTCGGATCTCTTGCAGCTTCAATTCCTTCACACGTGTGATACAAAGAGAGAGAAAATTTGAATTCTTTTTCTTGACAAATACTTCCTTTTCCTTCACTAGGTTCTCCTCCTTCTTTTAATTTCACATCTAACTTGTTGAATCTATCTCGAAAGGAGGTCGAGGTTACTACCTTTATATAGTGAATATGTGAGGTTGAATTCCCGTGATGAGTTCGACTTGTCAAGGTTGAGCCTGACTTGGTGGAGGAGGCCTAGAATATCTAATTTACATAAAAATTAATTTATTTCTTGTTACAAGAAGCCCAAGAAGGGTCATTTACATGATGTCAAGGACAAGGACTCTTGACATAAATCCTAGAATTTGCAATGGAGTCTTTGACCTATTAACCTTTTACCCAAGCATGAAACCCATGCTTTAATAATTTAGTTTATTTTAAAATAAAATTTCTTATTCTTTCTTTAGAGAAATACAATACATCATGACTCAAATACAATTATGAAGATTGACACTAGTTACATTTTTCAACATCTTCCACTATCTAGGAGGGGAACAAATAGGAGGTATTGATGATGGTAGCATTCCATATTACCCATACATAACACTTTTCATCATTCCCCCTCCTTCATTATACAATATTTTGATTGGTTGTTGTTAGTCGCTAATGTTAGTTCCCTATTAACCTTATCCTTTGAGACCAAGGGGTTGTATATACCTGAGGTTGATGCAGTTGTAAGAAAATAAAACAAATGCACCAAATATCAAAATACAAAATAATGGAAAGGGATGTAAAGCAAGAAAAATCCATATTATAGCTTGAGTATCCATGCATATCACACCTAAAAAGGTAAAAGGAACTCTTTAAGAAAAATCCAATACTAATGAAGTGATAAACCATTTATCATTAAAAGGGGTTATATTATTATGACATTATAATCAATGAACTAAAAAAGGAGAATATGGGGGCTTGGAAAAACAAAGAAGAGGGAAGGTAACTCAAGAAAATACACACTACCTCTATAAAATCATTAGTGGACAATGATTTAATATATCCTAGCATAAGATTATGACACCATTCATGAGGTAAGGCCTGATCCATAACACCTATCACATACACCTATCTTTTCAAAGGGTTGGCCTATGAACTGTTCCTTCCCTTAGGGTTGGAAGTGCTCAATAGGGACATGTGATAACCCTGCCATGGTCAAGTATGGTAACTTGTGTACAATAATAAGCTAGTAAGACATTTGAAGATGATGCTTGTGTGTAGCTTACTCTTAATCTCTTATAGTTCTTTCACTAATGTTGATCTCACTCAATTCGTTGAGTATGTGCTAGATATTAATCTCTAGTATAGCTAACATCTCTTAAGGGATAGTATAGCTAGCATCTCTTAAGGGATAGTATGATGTTTCTCCAAAACTTTAGAGAGGACATCTAACCATATTGATGATGACACAAGACAATTTGATAGAGGATTTTGATAACTTCTTGAGTGTTGACCTTGGGATGACTTGACATAGTTCATGAGACCCTATCCCAACCCTAGGACCTTGGATACTTTCTATAAGATTTAGGATGTTGTCTTGGGATAGCATGATGCCCTTAGGCTTACATTGCACCTAATTGATGGACGTTTCTATACTCTTTAGGATTTTTTATGATGAAGATGATGATGATGATGATATGGGAGGCGTTTGGAGGGGAATTTACATTGGTTACTATGATTATTCCATTCCCTAAGATGATGATGTCCTCTATTTAATGCTTAGGATGATGATGTAGTTACCCTTGTAGGCAACATTGGGCTCGAGAATGCTTTATGATTGTGCATTTTTTTGATGAGGGTACATGAATTTTATGATGAGACGC
Source organism: Pinus albicaulis (assembly GCA_034641835.2). Classification (NCBI taxonomy): domain Eukaryota; kingdom Viridiplantae; phylum Streptophyta; class Pinopsida; order Pinales; family Pinaceae; genus Pinus; species Pinus albicaulis. The sequence goes on along the minus strand of CM076575.1, from coordinate 1,681,896,973 downwards.
ACTCCTTGTGTCCTTTCATTACACATTTCATGGAGAGAAATTTTGAAGGATGATGTAACCCTTGGAGGACACCTAACTCACACATGTAGGTTAATTGAGGCATGATTTCATCTTTTTCATTGATTTATATATTTTGGGGGTAAAATTGTTACCTCTACACCATATATCATGGATTATCATTATTTAATGGCTTTTTAAGCTAAAATTGGCGAACTCTTACTTGTAGCTCTCATATAAATAAAAGTTTAATTCTCCCTTACATTCATTGTCAAACACTTGGAGAACATTTACTAGTATCTTGTCTCTTCTCTCTTGTGTGATAAGGAGAAATAGTGAAATATTCTATTACACGAAATTTTATGAATGGTTCTTGTTGCCACACTGTTACATGAAAATTTGTCACTGTCCCTGTATTCCCTGATCCTGAATCCTCAAGGACCTCCGATAGTAACCCCTGTGTCTATTTTCCATCATAAAAATGTGCCATTGTATCCCTTACAACATACTGAATAGAATCTTTGCTGACCATTCCTGAAGAAACTCCTTAGAAACATATGAAACTGGAGTGGCGCACCCTAGCTTTGGCATACTCAGGCCGATCCCTAAATTTTGGTCTGAGGAAGCATCGATCAGCGCAAGAATGGAGATAATACTCATGCCAATCCACTTCTAGAAGTTTTTTTTTAAATGGAAGTGAAGCTTCGATATCTAGAAGCTTTGTGGTAGAGATCTGGATGTTTGTTCATAAGGATAGAGTCGAGCTTCTCCCTTTGGGCTTCTTGTTCCTACAAAAGAGGAACCACCCAAAGAGATAAGCCATTTCCCCACTTTGAGTGGATTCATGTTCCCTCCCTCCTTGCTATAAAATTGACACTCTCCCATACCTCTACTAGTTAGAACAGAGATAGAAGAACTACAGAGAGATAATTATCGCTATAGGTGTTGAAGGAGAGTTGAGACCATTGGCCTCTTCATATAAAGTGTAAATGAGCGCTTTGGAGATGTGCCTAGATCCGTACCCGTCGAAGGAGGGCTGAAACATCAAGGCACAGGTTGTAGCTCCCCCTTTCTATATTAATACAATACATCTAGTTCTTGCTTTCCAATATTGTCTATTATGTATGATTTTGTTTCTAGTACTCCTAGATAAACTAGATAGGTTGCTTATATAAAATATATGTTATTATTTCACGTTTGGTGTTGTTTGATCTCTTGTGCAGGTGACTAAGCACTGATGAGAACAAAGATCTGACTTGTAAGTGAAAAGGATCAAAGGATTCAAGCAAGGAGCAGCGTTGGATTGAGGTAGGTCATCTATACATGATCCGTTTCTATTTGAAATCTAGGAAAGTTAGCATTAGTTTGTTCCCTTTTGTTACTAGACCCACCCTAGGGCTAGAGGGATCGTCTCTATCTGCAGAGAGGATTTTCCTACATAAAAAATTGGTGACTCCATTGGGGAGTGCTTGCCTTTAGTCTCCTATTTTCTCTTTTTTATTTTTCTTTTTGTCATAGATATTTACTCGAATTTCTGTCTCCTTTTCTTTGTAGCTTCTGTAATTGCTTACAAACATTCTCCTCTCTCTTGAAGTGATAAGCTTGGTGTTAGTTCAGTAAACCCTTTTATTTTTAAGTCTTCTCCTCGATCAACACTTATAATTCTCTAACAGTTGTTCTGATCGATGTTGAATACATTTTCATAGTAGCGGGTTTCCTCTTCCAGTGCCAGTTTCAGCCTCACAGCCGCGTCGATTGCTGTGTACTATTTTTTAGGGTTTCCTCGCATTTTCTTACCAGTGTGTCTTGTCTTTTTGGATTTTTATCTGCTTAGATAAATCATGTTCTTCTCTGTTCAAGCATCACTTTTTACTCAAGTTCTCCATATTTGGTCTTCTCTTTTGCAAATCAAGTGCATCCTTATCATCCTAGGGTTTCTAGGTGTTCTCAGGCCATCCGAGTGGTTGCATGACTTGTTGATTTCCAGACTTGTCATTGAGTCGAATCTTGTCTTATCTTTCAATATTTTAGTTTGACTGAGTTTTCTTTTATGTTGATCCTCACGATTATAGCTTTCAAGTTTCAACCTTGCGTTCATTTGGGTCTCTTTTCGCCATTTCGACTGAAAGTTTTTTTTGAGTGTTGTTCAATGTTAAAATGAAGAGTGTCTCTCTTTGAGTTCAAGTCTCTCTTTGATTTCTGAGTCTTCATTTATTCGAGCATCTTTGAGAGATTTCATTAGTATTCAATGAAAGTGATTGCTTTGGATTCACATTCTATGTTTTTCATTGCGCTCATAAAAAAAACACAAAAAAAGATTTATGTTTTGTTTTTCTTTGAAAATGAAGAGTTTCGTTTCGATTAACTTCTAGTGCATTTAGTGAAAGAGGAAGAAATTGAGAGATTTTTTTTACTTCGCTTTAAGATTTTGTACTTGAAGAAAAATGAATGTAATTTCATGCATTTGTTTGTTTTCTACATTGATTGTATGAATTCTTTCTTCCAAATTAGCATAGTTTTCATCGAAATAAAATATTTCTTCTCTCATTTAGCTTCATCTTAGGAGTTCAGGTGACATCGGTAGGACTTTGAAACTGATACATAATTCAAGATCAACTCTATAAAAAATTAAATCAACCTAAGGAGCATTTGGAACCTAACGAATCACATTTAGAGGTCTAGGATGTTTTCTGGCATCGTTAAGTGTAGGATCTGTCGCTAACATTCTGCGTTACAACCTGGGGGTGATATCCCGCCCCACATACGAAAGTATATTGACATATGATAAGTATATTTTGGGATGCTCTCCTCGAACGGTTACACATCAGACTAAACTACTACTGACTTGGACTCCCACATACCATCAAGTAGATTTTGGGGGACACCATTAGGCTACAAACCTGCCATAGGTAACTGAGTCAGCCTCCTTGTAGACGTGATACACCGAACACAACATTTGGGGAGATTGGCTGTCATACGTTAAGTCCTTGGTCATTTATCTTTCATTTGATCACCAAGGTGTATATTCTAGTTCACGGATACCTGGTAATCCTTTTTTCCTAGTTCACCCCTTTTGGATTTATTTTGTTTTTTCTAAAATTAATTTCCCACAATCACATGGCTTACCTATTACAGTATTTCTGGGCCACATCATGAGTAACTCCTTATAATATTATTGATTAAAGCCTTGAATTAATCACCTTCTGCTCTTTTTTCTTTTTGAGATAATATCATCTTGATTGAACCATTAAGTTTGGCTTCCTCTTCTTTATCCCCTTCTGAAGAGAAATTATCACCAGTCTCTTCTGAATCCTTGCCTTCGACTGGAACTCAAACTGATGAATTTTTTCTCATCCCGAGTATCCAACCTCTTGCTACTCAGTCTCCTCCTGATATGCCTATAGGCTATGTCACTTTTCCTCAGGATCCATTATTTCATTACGTTTAAATCTCCCCTAAGTGACCATATAGTTCGTTTGATACACTTGGTGTACCATTCGTACATTTGGCACATCCATCTCGGACCGCCACTCGTCAGTTATTTCCGATTACTTCTGAAGGAGAGGTTTCATCTCCCCTAGAGATTTCTAGCACCATTAGAGGTGTGGGTGAGACTTTGTTTGAGGGACATCAATTCCCTCCAAAGGGATTTCCCCATGGGGGGGCAAGCCTCTCAACCTTCCACCTAGTCATACATCCTACATGGTTACACCTCGTTGGGGCACCTAGTTTCGAGTGCTTCAAGTGCCACGCCTCTGTATTACAATACTATTTGGAAGAATGTTGTTGTATCTTCTCCTGGTTTGCTTTTATCCAACGTATTTGCTTCCATGCATGCTCAAGAAATGGTTACACCTACTCCCACTCAACCAACTATTTGCGTTGGTTTCTCAGCGACTCCCATTAGTGTTCCTATGTCTGTCCCATCAACTTCGATTGTTGGTGGGGGTCCTTCCTTGTCAAATGTTTCTCAACCCTCCATTGGGCCATCTTTGAGTGGATTACAAACTCACATCCTGAGCTCATCCCAAGCTATTTCCAACATTCCTATGCTTGTTGGATCATCTCGTCCAATAGGGTTAACATATGATCAGTATCAGTAATTTTTATAGAGCCTTAACCACCAGCCTAATATCCGTTTTGGTTCCCGACAATTTCAGACCCTGTTAGTAAATCTACAAGGATTATAAGGGCAGTATGGCATTCAGGAAGGGGCTTATACTTTTTAGCAGGGTCCTAATTATGGTCAATACCAATCTTATGGGCTACAAGTTCAACCATATGTGCAATAGTTAATGCCTTATGTACAACCTAATCAACCTTTTTTACATCAAGGTAAGTTTTCCTGTTATCAATAGGGACAACCTTATGGTCAGCATGGCCAACCTCACGTTCAGCAAGGTCAGCCTCTTGTCTAGCAAGGAAAACCCTCCTCTCAACAAAGCCAGGTCTTTGTCCAGCTAGGTCAACCTGGTCCTCAGGGGCAACCTGGCCAACCTCAGCAACCAATTGGTGTTGTGTCTTCAAATATTCAGGGTATCGTCCAACAACCCCAAGGTCAATTTTTGGGTTCCCAAGGTTACATTTTGGGTTTGTAGGGTCAACCACAAGGTAACCCATACCAAACCTCTCAGTAGCTGCAAAATCCATATGTTACGAACTATGGTCAAGCTTGACACCAATGGTCTACTGCAGGTTAGAATCCATTTTTGGGTCAGCAACCAGGATATGGTCAGAATCCACAAGGCTTCAATACTTATGGACAGAATCAATATGGGAAACATCCTTCCAAATAAAACACATGGAGGTAGAATTTCTCCCAACCTAGTTGGAATCCACAAATGGGCATGTATCAAAGACCGAACATCATGCCTTTCAATCCACAATTTCCTTTTCTTATGACGTTGGAACTTCTCGATGTGTCAATATTTACCAACGATCTAATTCTTCATAATCCATATTGGATTTCAGTTCCAACCAAGATTCCACGTGATTGCCCCAAGTTTGAAGGCAAGTCTGGAGAATACCCCTAGGCGCGCATTATGACATACCATCTATGGTGTTCCTCCAATTCCCAGGTTGAATATTTCGTCTGTCTCCATATTTTTCAAAGGACATTGACTGGTGCTGCAGTAAAGTGGTACATTGAACTTCCGTGCGGGATTTTTCAGGACTTTAACTCATTAGCTATGGCTTTTCTTACACATTTCCAGTTACCAGTTCGTTATGAAACGAGAACTCACCACCTTACCTCCTTGAAACAAGATACTGATACACATATCTTTGATCATATTCATGAATGGAGATGGTGTCGCCATTTGATCAAGTTTGAAATCCCTAATCAACTCTTGACTGAATGGTTTACCAAATCGTTCGTCAATCATATCGCCAAGGATATTTCTATCGGTTCAGCTGTCATAGAAGAGAAAGCCATTTCTCGTGCTCAATATCTCGATTTGATTTATTCCAATCCGGCACGTTATATGATCTTTTACTTGATACTCCACGCCCAAACTCCATGTCTGCAACTTCAAAAGCTCCAGTGACACCATCGGTTGACGGCATCATTGGTTCTATTTCCCATACTTCTCGAAAGTCTTCCTCTGATTCTAAGCAGAAATCTTCTTCCTCGTCGCATTCTATTCCACAGAATCCCTCAAATCCTAAAAAAACTTCAGAGGTCAACGTCGTTTAGTCTACTGTGGATGAAAAATCCTCTACAAGCAAAACGAATGGCAAAGGTAAATCCAAATCTGATGCCCTAAAGCAGGATTCCCCTAAACCTCGCGATGACGATGAAACTAGACACAAACCGAAGTATCCTTGCCTAATATGTGACGATGAGCACTACACTAAAGATTGTCCTCGATGGGTTAAAGTGAGTCATTTACAAAAGGGTACCAAAGAAACTTTGGCTATTCTTAAGGAACCATTGCCATCTCAGCAGACTCAAATGGTGGAACAACCCCAATCTTCCACCTCTTTTGGTTCTCAGGTGTTCATGATGAATCATGTTGCACCAGTTTCCATAGTCACCCGATCTAAGGATTATTCAAATCAGTCAATGGGGAAAGAAATTTTCGATGCTCCTACACCATCTCCCTCACCCGCCTCTAGCCCTATTCACATTGAAAGGCCTACTCCTGATCCCATTGTCTGACCACCCTCTAAAGGTGTACTCCAAAAATCCTCGTACAACCCGAATGCATGCGCTGCTCAAAACTAAAATATTGTTGAGAAATTGGCTCAAGCAACGTTTGCCATGTCGATGCTCGAGGTTCTTCAGAGTTTTCCATCACATCGGAAATCATTGCTATCCACTATTAGAGGTATCGATCTGGCTGATTCCAATCTCATTACTTTTGATCTGGAGAATTTTGTTCCACGTCTCCCCCACCAGCTTGCTTTGATTATTCAGGTTGGTATTAATGGAAAGAATATGCATCGGTCAGTTGTGGATGAAGGTGCATCCACTTGCATCATGCATGTCACTTGTTGGAAAGCAATAGGCTCTCCAACTCTTAACTAGTCTCCAAATAATTTGGAGGCTTTTGATGGAAGGGAGTTTCATCCTTTTGGTATCCTCTCAGACTTGCCTATCACGTTGGAAGGAAAAACAGTCAAAGTGGAAGTAGAAGTTGTTGATGCCAAACTCAACTATAATTTTCTACTCGGTCGCAGTTGGACTCATGCTATGCTATGTGTGTTGTCCACTCACTTTCATGTTCTTCATTTCCCACACGAAGGAGAGATTATCATTGTTGACCAGTTGTCCTTTTTCACTTCTACCTCTTTAGAAAGAAATGTTCCTTATGTGGAGCATACCACCGCATCTTATGTAAGTGTGGGGGCCATAATTTTTAAAGATTTTTCCCTTATGGGTCTCTTTGATCTTCCTCCGCCGAATACCGCTCAGGTTAATATGATCTCCACTTCATCTGATTCGTGGATTGTCCCTAATACTGAGTAGGTTGAGTCATTTGCGATTTTCCATGCCGTTAAGCACTGTGGAATTCAATTATTGTGAAATCATTTCAGCTTTGGATTTTGATTCTGAACATGTCTCTCCCGGCATGCATTTCGATGCGTACTCCAAATCTCCTTGGCTTGGTTTTTAGGACTTATCATATCCATTTAATGAGACATTTCCCTCTAACGAAACTATCATGGAAATCATGTCTCTCGAAGAAACACCCTAGAACAATACTCATCATCATTCTTCATTTCTCATGATCCCTAGAGAAATTTAGTCGTGTCTCGAAAATTTCGCTCCCCATGCTTCATATAGTCCACTCTCGACACCCATGTTGGCACATGAGGTATTTTCTGAGGGGAATATGGGCAACATCATTGTGACAATGTCTATCGACATTTCTATGAAACCAAGAATTGTCGCGAACATTCACATTAGAGTAACTTTCTCTCTAGATGAGATAAAGCTATACACCATTCTCTTTCAATAATTTCAAGATTTGTTTGCATGGTCCTATGAGGAGATGCCCTACATCAATCCAAGTATAGTGGTGCATGAAATACCGACTTACCCTGATGCGAAGCATGTTCGTTAGTGACTTCGTCCAATGCATCCTAGAAAGGCGGCCACCATAAAGGGAGAAGTTGAAAAAATTCTTAAGGCTGGATTCATCTATCCAATTCCTTTGACAGATTGGGTGTCCAATATCGTTCCTGTCAATAAAAAGTAGGGTACTATTCACATTTGTGTCAATTAAAGAGACATAAATCGTGCATGCCTGAAAGATAAATATTCCACTCCATTCATTGACCAGATCATTGATGAGTGCGCTAGAAGTGAGATATTTTCTTTTATGAATGGATTTTCTGGTTATAACCAGATTAACGACCTACTAGCTGATCAACACAAGACTACCTTCATCTGTTCATGGGGAACATTTGCTTACAAAAATCTTCCTTCTGGTCTGAAAAATTTCGGTGCCACCTTCCAACGTGTGATGTCATATGCTTTCCATGATATTAAGCACATCGTACAAGCTTACCTGGATGACCTTCCCGCTCATTCAACTAAGCGCCGCGACCATCCTGCGCACCTTCGAGATATTTTTCTACGTTTTCGACAATATAATATTCACTTGAATTCGCACAAATGTATATTTTTGCGTGGAATCCGTTAGACTCCTTGAGTTTGTCATCTCTAAAGAAGGCATCTATCTCGATCCCTTGAAAGTCAAGGCCATCATTAATTTACCCACTCCCTTCTCTTTATCTCAATTGCAGAGTCTGCAAGGGAAAGTTAATTTCCTTTGTTGCTTTGTTCCCAATTATGCCAAGCTCGCTAAGGGCTTCACATGATTGCTTAAACAAGGGATCTTGTTTTTTTGGGATGAATTTGCTCAAAACTCCTTCGATGTTTTAAAGAAAGTTCTTATCAACACCCCTTTACTGCATCCCCCAAATTATCATCGTGACTATTTCCTTTACTTAGCAACTTCTTCCGATACTATTGGTATGGTGTTGGTCTAGGATGAAGAAGATGGTACTGAAAACATCATTTATTACCTCAGTCATAACCTAATGGATACAGAAACTCGATATTCCCATGTCAATAAAATTTCTTTGGTCGCGGTTCATGTTCTTCAGTGCTTTCGACATTATATCCTTCTTCGCATGACTACCATGATCTCTGATTCCAATCCTATGACCTATATTTTGACCCATTAGTTGTTGGGGGGGGGGAATATTCTAAATTGATTGTCATTTTATAATATTTTTATTTGGAATTTAATGCCGCTAAATCCAAGAAATCACTAGTTTTTATCGAATTGATATGCTCCCTTCCCTCTTCTTTTGCCCCGTCATAATTTGATGAAAAAATTCCAAGAAAGACTCTTTTTATTATCAGTACTATCGATCCATGGTATGATGATATTATTGGCACCATAATTTCTTATCTAATTTGACTAAAGAAGATCGTCGACACATTCGACATCTTTCTCAACCCTATCGTATTGTTGGAGATACTTTATACCACATCGATGTAGACTCGATCCTCCATCAATATTTAACATTCGAAGAGGCCGAGAGATCTCTCAATGACTGCCACTCCAGGGCTTGTGGCGATCATATGTTTGGATATGCTACTGCTCAAAAAATCCTTCGTGATGGTTATTTCTGGCCCTCTATTTTCAAGGATTGCATTCTTGTCATCCACAAGTTTCATGCTTGCCATATTTACCAGTGGAAGATGTGATCCCCATCCGCACCGTTACACCCAATCGTTACCATCAGCCCATTCACCAAATGGGGAATTGACTTCATGACATGTAACACTCACTCGGCCGGGGGGCATGCTTATATCATCATCGTTGTTGACTATTTTACTAAATGGGCTGAGGTGATGCCTACATATGTTGCTGATGGTAAAAATGCGGTGCAATTTCTCGTCAAACATGTTATTGCTTGGTTTGGAGTGCCTCAAGCCATTGTCACCGATCATGGCTCTCATTTTTGCCAATAATATCTCAGTTGGGTTTGCATCATGACATCTCAACTTCGTACGACCCTCAGGCCAATGGCCTAGTTGAAGTAGTTAATAAAGTCTTGGTTACTATGCTTCAGTGCACTATTTGTTAATCAAGGTTGTCATAGATGTCAACATGGCATTATTGGGATGGTAAATATTCTTGTGATGCATAATATGATGATGTCCTTACTCATGGTGACAAGTCCCTCTTGTTTGATAAGGATGTCATTAATGAATATGTCAAGCTATTAATGATGCCATTATGATGTCAATTCACTAAGAATATGTCTTGTCCTAGATACTTGAACTAACCGTGAAGACACCATAACCTCATGTATCCTTTCTCTTGATAAAGAAGCCCTAGAACTCAGATGATGTCCTTACCCTTGATATTGAAGGACTATACATGAATGACCACACTTGATGTTGTAATACGTGATGGCACTTGATGAAGGTCTTAATGACATGGACAATGATTGTAGACATCACATAAAGGACTTGGAAATCTCCTAATGGTAAATTAATAAATGTTGCACTATGGTTGGTGACAAATCACTGCTCTATTATTGGATGACATGGATATCCTACATGATCATATGATGATGAAGAATCCAAACAATGGAGAAGCCATACTGTCCCAAACATTCCTCATGTTGTCCCAAAAGTTTTATGCATAAAATTTAAGGACAGTCACAAAGAAAAATAACGTTTTCAACCTTAGAGGAATATTTTCTCAATGGTACCTAGACCATCTTAAAAATGATTTTTTCCTCTTTCCAATGAGCTCTTAAATGCCCCGAAATGCCAAATAACTTGTGAGATATTGAATTTTCAAGTTAAAAAAAAACATTTATGACAATGAGCGAACCTGCACCTTGTCTTTCAAGTTGGCCTCCATACAGAGACATGTCCCTTCGCTCAAACAGCAATATATATATATATATATATATATCACAAACCCTCATTTTAGTTAAGGAATTTGGTCAAGATCTCAGAGAATAAGCACATAAGCATAAAGGAGGTCAAAGAGGATATGAAAATAATGTTTGGGAAATTCTTTTAAGATCATATCGCTATTTAATTCCTTAAGAGGCATATAAGGAACTCGGACCCTTGTGAAAATGAACCAAAATTACAAAGAGGTTGAATTAGTTAACTGAAATCTCAGTATCGCACAAACCTCAACCGCAATGAATAAATCTCGTAACGTTATGGATATTTCAACTTCGAATCAATAATTAATCTGTGTATTGTGAAGCTTTGATCACAGCCTTGGAACTTAGACTATTTTACATTCTTCATATTTGTGAATAATTTAGACCAATAAGCATGAACTTTGTCTTAAGCTACAATCAAAACTTGTGAAGACACCATGATCCAAATTCTGTTATATATCTGAAATATATTCAGAGTTTTTCTTATTTGTGGAGGTCGGATAATCAAGATGTGGAAGAATTGTAGCATAAACCTGAAGGACAACTACTTGGAATCTCAGATTGGTAACCCTATGACAACGTGAAAATAAACACAGATTCATATCTCTGAACTATCATAAGTTTTTGGGCTCGGTCTTATTATTTTCAGTGCTAAGGTTCAAGCTTAGAATTGATGGAAATGCTTGTATAGAACAGTGATTGCATTCTCCTGTGGGTAGGCAGTTTTGGGACTATTACCTTAGCTCTTGTCACCAACTCATGCTGGGTTTACTTCTACTGTGGAAGCCAAAGTCTTAATATTTCTTTGTGTGTTTGTGGGATGATATGACAACCACATCCAAACCGTCACCACACTAAAATAAGGAGACAACAAGCGCAGATATCTTGGAGCATTGTTGAGAACTCTAAAGTTAACTTAAGGATAATCATCTTAAAAGGAACTCAGACTTGTTGCTTTGAAGAAGCTTAGATTACTGTAGTATCACACTCTTTGGACTTGTTTTAGGCATCATATTTATAACATACATCCTTACCTTTGGTGTTGACTTAGAAGGTTTACTTAAAGCATCCATTAAAGACATTCTAAAGTTGCCTTGAGAATAATTTGGAGAACTTGAATCCTTGATCGGTGATAACCTTCAAAAGTGTCTTGGAGCACCTATTGGAAGAGATTATGAAGAAATATTTTGTTCGGCAATCATTATTGATGAAACCCTTCAGTAGCTGATATTGGAGACATTATTGAAGAGCATGATGAATCGTTGATATCATCATGAGGTGATTTTGAGATCTTTGTTTGGGTATGATGAAGAGCAATGGTGACACCTTCTAAGAGATCAAGGTTGTAATTGATAACGTGACGTGGAGACTACGTGAAGGCATTGCTGAAGATTTTCAGGGCTTGTTGAAGAATACTTTGGGAGTTGTGAAGAATAACCAAAGATATTTTGACGAAGTGAAGTTGTGGGTTGGATCCCAAGAAGTGGGAGCCTCATAGAGACAAGGTCGGTGCCTTGGAAGATAGGGTTAGAGCCCTAGAGGATAGGAGTCCTCAAGAAACCAAGTCGAAGTCTATACCAGAGATAGGGTTGGAACCCTTGAGGTTGGTGCCTCAAAATTGACAAGGTTGGAGCCTTGGAAGTCCAAGTTTGTGCTTGGAAAATACAAGTTGGAGCCTGGGAGATTGAATATCAGTGTCTTCATCTAGGTTTGGGGCCCAAATATATTTTACTTGATTTATTGCAAATAATAAATTAATAAAAACATGTATTCTTATTTTTCATTGTGTTCTAAATATAAGTGATCTAACTGGTAAAAATAACAATTGAAAATGAATACTGATTCACGCCGCCTCTCAGTATTTCCAAAAATTGGTATCAGATCTAGTACCTTGACTCAAAGCCTAATAGCTTGAAGGTTGATCATTAGAACACAAATGGAAAAGCCAAGGAAGAAAGTCTCCAATCCCCCTAAAGATGTGTCTTCCTCAACCATAGAAATTGAAGTCAATCATTTTGAGAAGGCTCCATTGTTCAATGGAAACTTTGATATATGGGAGGCAAGGATGAGGAATTTATTGAAGACTCAAGGAATTAAATTTTGGAAATCAGTGATTACTAATGACACAATGGACAAAGAATCCAAGGAGTACAATACAAGAGAAATGAAAGCAATCTTCATTGGACTACCTGATTCTATGAAGGCCAATTTGGAAAAATGTTCATCAGCAAAAGGCATATGGGACAAACTTCATGATCTTCACTCAAAAGGAGAATTGACAATGACCTCTAGTCAAGAAGATGATGGAAAGAAAGAAGGAAATCTAGAAACCATCAAGGAATTTGAAAATAAGAATGATGACATCAAGGCCAAAGATGACCTAGAAGAAGAAGAAAGCAAAGAATACTTTGAAGAAGATCTATTGACTAAGCTTATAAATGCCATGGAAGATATTAACAGTTTAAAAAAGGAAAATGAGGGGCTTAAGAAGAAAACGCAAGATGGTGACCAAGAGAAGACAAGGAAGGAAGTTGAACTTTTCAAGTGTCTCGTATAAGAAAGAGATGAGGATTTCACCAAAATTAAGGAGGAATTTCATCAAAAAAAAATAAATCATCATGAATAAGTCATATCTATGACAAATAAATTTCATAAGGCAAAGAAAAGGGAAGAAAGTTTGTCAAGACACCTTGAACAAAGACTTAAGAGCTTGAACAATCTTGAAGCAGAGATTGGTCAAAACAAGGAAGAGGTCTCCTCTCTTAGATCTCAACTAGAAGAAGCAAGGAAACAAGCACATGAATCAACAAGGATGATGGAAGAAATGAAGAAGAAACTAGTTATTAAATATGAAGACTGTGAAAATTTGAAAGGAGAAATTTTCTTTCTTAAAAAGGAAGTTGACTTGCTGAATAAGAACTTGAAAATCTCTCAAACCCTAGATGACATCGTAACTCATCAAAGGTCTCACCTTGATAAATCAGGTCTTGGCTATGCAGGTGAACCCTCAAGCAAGAATGATAATGCTTCAAATAACAAGGTGTGAGGAAGCGAGGAAGAAATGATACTCCCAGTTCCAACAAAGGCAAGATTCAAGATGACATTAGAAGAAACCCTACTCCAAGGAGACTTATAGATGATTTCAAGAATACAAAATGCAATGAATATCATCAAATAATCCCAAGGTAAAACGACTTCATAAGTACTTCAAGGAACTCTTCATCTCCTAGGTACCAAAGTATATTTCTTGGATATTTCTATTCTTGTACAAAATTTGGACACATGGCAAAATATTGTGGGCATATCAAAAAGACAAATATAATGATCCTCAACAATCTCCTAGAAGAGATTTTGCAAGAAGAAGTCATGATTTCTTATTCATGAACAAGATAAAGTGCTTCAATTACCATAACTTTGGACATATGGCACGTGATTGTAACTTGAATTGGGCCCCTACACAAGCTAGAACCAAGCTAGAGAAGAAAGTTACACAAGTATGGAGAAGGAAGCAAATTGGCTTTGGAAATATTTTGAATACTCTAGACAACAACACATGTTTTTGACTTGATGAAGTCATCCTAGATATTCCAAGTGATTGATAATGAAACTCTGCCAAAATGAGACCATGCATACAGTTAGGGGGAGTATGTGATTCTAGAGCTTTCTTGCAGAAGTTATCCATGAATGGGCCCTATGAAATATGTTATCACAAAATTTTACTTGATTAGATGCTAATCAGACAACTCAATGTAACTGTTTCAAACTAGCTTTTGACTGAAGCTTAGCCTCTTCAGTCTGAGAGGGCTCTATCAAAGGGGCTTTATGATATTTAATAATGATGGTACTAGATGGCTAACTCTATTGGAAATGTAACTTGTTTTTCATGTTTGCAGGTTGAAAATAATGTAGGTTTGCTACCATTGGGCTTATGGAGTCAAAATCAGTAGTTTCAGTGGCAAGGTTTCTCGACATGGAAGTTGAGTCAAATAGAGGTTTTTAACAAAGGCAATTCACTCATAAAACATAGGAAAACACGGTCATTTCATTACTAAAGGAAGTTCGAGCATAGAATTATGAATTATGAGTAATATAAATGAAATATAATGCAAGTGGTAAAACATAAATATGTAGATCAATAAAACATTAAGAACCTCATGAGACTCTCATGTCTGTCAAGAAGAAAGTCACTCGGTATTACTGATATAATTCAAATACATAAAAGAAGCAGTTTAGTGCAAAAAATATCGAACCCATCACTACTTCGATGCTTTGTCTTTAAATAGACCTTATTTACAACAAGGATGATCTGCCTGGTGGCTAGACCATCGAATTCTCCTAGGACACATCACATAACTGAAGGACATAACTCCTAATAGAAAATTGACAGCTATACCTTAAAGAAATCATCTCCTAATAGGACTCTAACTCCTATTTATTACATAATTCTACCTTATCTTGTGAAACAGTTACATGATAGTTTCAAAATAAGCATCGCATGCTTGAAAGATACATGATAGGTTCATTACCACTTTACATATTTAAGACTCTCCTAGACATGTGGAACATAACCCTATTTTTCAGGAATACATAACCCTTATCTTCAAAGAGTTCTTTGGTTTATGACCTGTCTCCATAACACTTCCTTCGAGTCATAATTTTTTTATTATAAGCTCCCTTGACATGTTAGAGGAGTCCAGTTGTCCAAAACTACCATTAAGATGCTTCAAAACCTTCAAAAATAGTTCGCTATGAAAACAAGACAGTTTTGTAGCAAGCTTTGGTAGCATTTAAAAAGTAGCTTCTGCACCCAATAACTTCGCTCCTTTGCTGTTCCATGGTGTCAATCAAGTCATGACACATCACCACCATCAACCTCCCTTCTTTAAAACTGCAAAAAGTGACTTCAGAGGCAAAAAGGCTGCTACAAGTTTTTTCATAGCATTTTCCTGGCTTTAAGCCTAGGAAACGCTATGAAACTGTGTAAAAGTGTAGAAATTGCCTATTTCATAACTGTCTTCACAAAATGATATCATGTTGCAAACACTTGATTTTCTGCCTGTAATGAACCCTCTAAAGCATATTCAATCTCAAATTATGGATTTTGTGGTGTTTCCTCCTCATTTATGATCATTTGAGCAATGGGCTCATCAACCACAGTCATCTTCAAACCTTTCTTTTCCAACTCTTCATGAATCAACTCCAATTTTTGTTCTAAGTCTTTCACTTGATCCTTCAGTGTCCTATTCTTGGCTTGCAAGTGTTGATTTACCTTTTTTATGTGCTTGACCTCTCCTCTAGTGGCTGAGTCCACTTTATTAGTTTTTCTGAATTGTCCAAGGTCTTTGAGACACTTGTGACTTGATCCTCCCAAATCTTTCTCATTTGTTCAAATTGGATCCTTTCAGCTCTATGCTTCTTTCCCTCCTTCTTCAAGATTTTTATCTCTTCCCTTTCCTCTTTCAACTGCTCCTTAAGGGTTTCTACCTTTGTCTTTTTAGTTATTTTCTCTTTTCCCTTCTTATTTTTTATTATTAGATCTTCTTTTGCAGATGAGGAGAGGTCTATGATGCTTGGTGGTGGATGAGCAGTTTCATTAACTTTTTGAACCTCTTTGCTTCTTTCCAAGACCTTTCTTGCATGCCTAGTCATTGGTATTCTAGGTTGAAACATGAATCCAGCATCATCACCTACAAATTCTAACTTCTTAGTTGTTTTTCCTTTCTTAAGTTTCCTTCCTCCCTCTTCAACATCTTTAGCTTGGAAAATAGGAGTTTCTTCAATGTCAATGGCATGCAAAAATATCCTCTAAGTTACCTTTAACCATTGTTTGGCTCCTTGTAACCCTTTTGTTGCCATGTTTGTTGACTGTTGGCTTCTGTTTTGCAGGTGTAAGTGTGTCAGCCTTCTGCAAAGGCTTTGTCTCCATGCTAACTGATTCTAACTACTCTGCCACTGAAGGTGATGGGATATATTTAGGTTTGGGAACTCTTTTAGGAGTGAAAACATCTACTTCAAAACCACTAATGAACAAAAAAGATGACCAATCTCTGCCTAATCTCTTTAACTCCTCTAAAACCAACAACTTGATCAAACCATGATGAAAGAGAGAGGTTTTATTTCCTTCTGTTTTAACTTGAACCTTATATGACATTTTATCTAAGCTTCTGTATAAGTAAAAGGGCAAGTCAAGAGACCTCTTACCCACAAAATGAAGCAGAAGCCTAAGGTGGTAGGAGTAGACCATGTGAAACCCCCCTTCACAGGTGAAGTACTTCTGAATGATCAGCAATAGCTTTGAGTAGTTGTCCTTCATGTATCTTCTTGTGATAGCATTTGTGAGATCAATTTCACTATGCTCTGTCTTGATAAATTCTATGCAGTCATGCATGGTGAATTTGATGCCTTTAAACCAATTCTCTCCTCCTCTAGGGATTCATGTTGTTGTTTCAATGGTTTTTTGAGTTACTGTGAGATATAACATTTCCACCTTTGAAGCTGATCGAGTAAAACTTTTGGAAAACCATTTTGAAACTTGCAAATGACACCCTTGCAACCCTTGGCATAATTGCAAACACCCTGTTCTTCTAAACACTTCCAATGCAGTTGGGTCTTCATTTAAAAAATTCATGTCCATGGGCTCGTATCTAAGGTAGTGACCACCTTTGTTGGTCTTCTTCCTTGCAGCCATGTTGATTTTATACCTTCTTAGCCTCGCTTGATTAGTGACACCTGCAACTTTTGAAAATGCTAGCAACCAGATTGGCTTGGTGAAACAACTCTCCAAAACTCAATAGCATGCAAAGATGAAGCGGAGAATTAAAAAAGACTCAATTGGGTAATGTTTTAAAGTTTTTATGACAACTCATGCCTTAATCATGAATCATGCATGCTAAAAACAGTAATGATGACCTCAGACATGACCTTTGTACCTTTGAAATAACCCTAACTGACTTGAATGACATCCACCCTAACTGTTCTAATCATGGATTGACACCTTGCACCGGATTTGACAAAATAGACAGAAAAACCATTTTTCATAGCGTGGCTAGTTCATTTTCTGACAGTTTTTCTACGAAAATACTAGGTATTTTCATAGCAAAAATAACCTTTTTATAGTGTAAAACGCAATGAAAAGAGGAAAAACTGGCTAAAGTGTCCTTTTTGAATTTAAAAGCTTGGGAAATGAAATATTTCAGCAAATGATGACCGATTGGGACATGATATGACTTGAATGGAGGTGGTTTTGAACCTTAGAATAGGTTAAGATGAAAAAATTTAAATTTTCCTATACCAACTCATGACAAATGAACTCTATGACCATACCTTTGACAAATGAACTCTATGACCATGTCAAAAAATGTTTCACTTTTTCTTAGTGATAACAAAATATTTTATGAGTCACACATGGACATTCATCCTTTGATACATAATCTCTCACCAGCAACTTCTTTGAAGAACATGATTCCAATATTGACTTATTCCAGCCGATCACAAGGAAACAATCTTTCTTGAAGCTAGATGCGTTTATGTAGGCAGGGGGAGTTTTTTCATCACATGAAGAAATGTAGACACATCTATCATGAACCACATTGCCATAAAAAGAGCACCGTGACAGGGGGAGCAACATGAAGTAGTGTAACAAGGGGAGTACTTGGACACCCTGTTTGCCATTGATGTTAAAGGGGGAGAAAATGTTGGAAGGGCAAGAATATTTCCATCAATCAAAAAGGGGAAGATTGTTAATCAAGGTTTTCATTGATGTCAATATGGCATTATTGGGATGGTAAATATTCTTTCGATGCATAATATGATGATGTCCTTGCTCATGGTGACAAGTCCCTCTTGTTTGATAAGGATGTCATTAATGAATATGTCAAGCTATTAATGATGCCATTATGATTTCAAGCTACTAAGAAGATGTCTTGTCCTAGATGCTTGAACTAACCATGAAGACACCATAACCTCATGTATCCTTTCTCTTGATAAAGAAGCCCTAGAACCCGGATGATGTCCTTACCCTTGATATTGAAGGGCTATACATGAATGACCACACGTGATGATGTAATACGTGATGGCACTTGATGAAGGTCTTAATGACATGGAAAACGATTGGAGACATGACATAAAGGACCTGGAAATATCCTAATGGTAAATTAATAAATGTTGCACTATGGTTGGTGACATATCACTACACTATTATTGGATGACATGGATATCCTACATGATCCTATGATGATGAAGAAGCCAAACAATGGAGAAGCTATACTATCCCAAACATTCCTCATGCTGTCCCAAAATTTTTATGCATACAATTTAAGGACAATCACAAATAAAAATAGCTTTTTCAACCTTAGAGGAATATTTTCTCAATGGGACCTAGACCATATTAAAGAGGGTTTTTTACTCTTTCCAATGAGCTCTTACATGCCTCGAAATTCCAAATAATTTGTGAGATATTGAATTTTCAAGTTAAAAAAAATATATTTTTGACAGTGAACTGACCTGCACCTTGTCTTTCAAGTCGACCTCCATACAGAGACGTGTCCCTTCGTTCAACCAAACACACACACACACACACACACACACACACACACACACACACACACACACACACACACACACACATATATATATATACCGTTGCACTTTCATTTCACTTCTCAAGGAATTTGGCCGAAGATCTCAGAATGCTACGAAGCATAAAGGAGGCCAAAGAGGATAGGAACCCGACCTTGTGACAAAGGAATCAGAATTAAGGTGTTGCTGAATAGAAATCGAAAAAATCCACTCGCAAAGATAAAACCTCAAATCTCTGCAACAAATAACTCTGGGATCGGGCAGATCTTTCAACTTCGAACCGCCATTAATCATGTCTTCATGAAGCTTGGATCATAGCTCGGGAATTTGGACTATTTTTGCGCTCATATTTGTGAAGAATTCAGACGAGTAAGCATAAACTTTGTCTTAAGCTATAATCCTAACTTGTGAAGAAGACACCATGATCCGAACTCATATATATCCGAACATATCTGCAGTCCTGCCTCATTTGTGGAGTGCTGGATTATCAAGCTATGGAAGAATTGCAGTTACTGCACTTTCTCAAGGAGAGCTACTTGAAGCCTGTATTGGTAACCCTATGAAAACGTGAAAATAAATACATTCGCATCTCCGAACCTATTACAATTTTTGCTTTATTATTTTTGTGCCAAGGTTCAAGCTCGATTTTATTGGAAAGGTTTGGATAGAATGTTGATTGCATTCTCCTTTGGGCAAGCATTTTTGGGACGATTACCTTAGCTCTTATCACCAACTCATGTTGGGGTTACTTCTACTATGGAAGCCAAAGTCTTAAGATTTATTTATGTGTATTTGTGGCATCATATGGCAACCACATCCATACTATCACCACACTAAAATAAGGAGACAACAAGCGCAGAGATCTTGGAGAATTGTTGAGAACTCTGAAGTTAACTTAAGGACAATCATCTTAAAAGGCACTTGAACTTGTTGCTTTGAAGAAGCTCAGATTACAATAGTATCACACTCTTTGGACTTGTTTTGGACGTCATATTTAGAACATACATCCTTACCTTTGGTGTTTACTTAGAAGGTTTTTTTGAGGCATCCATTGAAGACATTCTAAAGTTGCCTTGAGAATAATTTGGAGAAACTGAATCCTCGATCGGTGCTAACCTTCAAAAGTGTCTTGGAGTACCTATTTTAAGAGCTTGTGAAGAAATATTATATTGGGAAATCATTATTGATGAAACCCTTCTATAGCTGATATTGGAGACATTATTGAAGAACATGATGAATCGTTGATATCATCATGAGGTGATTTGGAGATCTTTGTTTGGGTGCGATGAAGAGAAATGGTGACACCTTCTAAGAGATCAAGGTTTTCATTGATAACTTGACATGGAGACTAAGTGAAGGCATTGCTGAAGATTGTCAGGGCTTGTTGAAGAAGAATTTGGGAGCCATGAAGAATAACCAAAGATATTTTGACGAAGTGAAGTTGTGGGTTGGACCCCAAGAGGTGGGAGCCTCATAGAGACAAGGTAGGTGCCTTGGAAGATAGGGTTGGAGCCCTAGAGGATAGGAGTCCTCAAGAAACTAGGTTGGAGCCTATAATAGAGATAGGGTTGGAGCCCTTGAGGTTGGTGCCTAAGAATTGACAAGGTTGGAGCCTTGGAAATCCAAGTTGGTGCTTGGAAAATACAGGTTGGAGCCTAGGAGATTGAAGATTGATGTCTTCATCTAGGGTTGGAGCCCACATATATTGTACTTGATTTATTGCAAAGAATAAATTAATAAAAACATCTATTCTTATAGTTCATTTTGTGTTCTAAATATAAGTGATCTAACTGGTAAAAATAACAATTGAAAATAAATATTGATTCACCCCCCCTCTCAGTATTTCCAGCACTATTGGGATGCACAAGTCCAATTTGCATCTCATGCTTTTCTCAGCTCTCTGGGCCTACCGCACCTCGACCAAGAATTCTACTGGATTTACTCCTTTCCAGCTAACATATGGCCTCAAAGCAACATTGTCGATTGGATGTGAGATTCCTTCGTTCAAATTGGTTGTCGAATTATTTTCAGATACCTCACCAGAAGAGGAGCGTCTATTGTATTTGGAAATAATTGAGAAAACTCATCGTTTCGCCACTTTAGTTACTAAAGCTCAGAAGAGGCGAGTCAAAGCCCATTTTGATCAGACGAATTCTCTACGTGCCTTCTCTGAAGGAGACTTGGTCCTTCTTTATGACCAAGCACATGATAAGCTGGGGTTAGGAAAATTTGAACCCATTTGGCATGGGCCATATATTTTGAAACGTGTTTTGCAAGAAGGGGCCTATGAGCTGATTGATTATGAAGGTAACCATTTAGATAAGCCCTGAAATGGGATTTATATAAAGAAGTATTATGCATGATTCTCTCGTGTAATTACTCTTTGTACATTACTGTGTATATCATTTTTGTACATTTTGGTTTGTTTTGTGTTTGCAACTGGTTTTCCTGCTTATCTTTTTTTACTTGATTTGCAGATGTATTTGAATCCTTATGTCGGTTTCGCTGATGGTGCTTATCATAGTACCCGAAATATATCTTCTGCGGCATGGGTTATCTATGACCCTAACAGTGAGTTAGTAGATCTGCAAGGTATATGTTTAGGCCGTACAACCAAAAATGTTGTTGAATACAATGCAGTTATTGAACTTCTGTCAGAAACAGTCGCTCTTGGCATTAGAGAATTGGTTGTAAACCTGGATTCATCTTGTTGTCCTATAGCTCAATGGGAAATATTTCATCAGACACCCTCAAATTTTGAGAATGTATCTACATGTTCGTATTTTAGAGAGGAATTTTGATTATATTACATATCGGAACATTCCACGACATATGATTACATTAACAGATCAATTGGCTAATTATGTTCTAGATTGGCATTTGCGGAATTTGTAAAACTATAATCATCATTACACCATGTATAAAAACAAGAAAATATCATATATATATATATATATATAGATATATGTATGTCGATTTTGTTTGCAAATAGTTTTCAAAGTACATCATAACCCCAAAAAATATATCTGTTCTGGTACATCACGAGACTCATAGGTCTTGGAAAAATTACAACTGCAGAAATCAAAACTAAGCTAATCGGCATGGTGTTCCTGGTAGTAGGCCACTGCTCAAATGACTCGAGTTAGTAAACGATGAATGTTGTCAGACACCCCTACTATATGCTGCTAGTACTGGCAGAGAATATCTACCATCTGAGCATACTCTGGAATCCTAGTAGTCAAAGAGTCCAGGTTCCGAGCTATCTCTTCTTCTGAATATGCTCCTTTCACATATGGAGCAACCTCGAAATCTCTCGCCACCCTTCTGGTGATGGGAGACATCCTGGCTGGCCTCTGCGATCTGACATTTGCAGCACATAAAGTTTCAATGTCAGCACATATATACGCAAAAAAACATAAACATGCAAAAGATAACAAAAAACATGTTTTACCTCTATCATCCCAATGGTCGCCCTCTGGAAGAGGTAGATCTGGATCACCCCAAAAATATGTCTTGGAGTACGGCCAATCCTCTACAACGATCAACTGACACCTCAGCCATAAAAAGAAGGAAGTTTTGAACGAAATCTACTACCCACCCCATCCATGAGGCATCAACTCAACCCACATCATCAAACGTGGCTCCTGTGTTGTTGGCATGGCTACCTCTTCCCCCTAGTATTGGAACAATGGTACTCATTCTAGGAAGATCGCTGTCAAAATGGATCTGTATCTGAACTTGTTTAGTCAGTTGTTCTTGCACTTTGTAAGTTACTTCTTCATATTTTACACCACATATTCTGACTAGTTGAAGATGTTGGGCGCCATACAATCCACACTTCTTATTGCTACCTTCCCGCTGGAAGATTTTGTTGCCTCTAAGCATGCTCTCCTTGTGAGCATGTCCATACACTCGCCCATTATTTGGGCCCCAGTAAAATGTGCTCGTGCTACTCTACGAGAAAGGCCAGTGACGAAGTAAATGTCCTCCACTTCAATCTCAAGCTCCTGATCACCAAGGATGAACCTTTCCTACCTGTGTTCCAGGTGTTGATCAGATACTCCAATAGATCTAGTTGTGCTCTCATCCCAGAGGTCATGAAAAATTTGAGGAGCCCTGTTAGGTCACTATATCACTAGTATAGCCCCTTATTATTGTTAGTGCAAACCCCTTATTGTTATTGTTGTACCCTTGTAACCCCCATTTTGTTATTATTGTGCCCTTAAATTATTATTGTTAGGTCGGCTAGGATTACATTGTGGCCCACTAGGATTACATTATGGCCCCATGGACTCCTATATATATAGAAAGGAGGTTTTGTAAATTGTATCATCCAAGAATTGTTCATTTATGTAATGTATTGGAGGTTTCCCCCTCGAAGTGGCTCATTTCTAAGACGTTGATATCTCTTTTCTTCTATTTTTGGAGCTGGTTACACAACATTTGGTATCAGAGCCTTGGGATTCTAGGGTTTCGCTGCTCCAAACAGGTCATCGTGGCATTTTCGCTATAACTTTGTTTCTACAAAGTTTCAGAAGCTGAAATTTTTAGGGTGCGAAGCAGAAATCCTGAGGAAGATTGTCTAAAAATTTCAGAGCTTGGTTCGCAATATTTTCGGAGATATCATCTGTGGAAGTTAGGCCTTTTTTCAAGCTCCTAAACAGGTCATCGTGGCATTTTCGCTATAAAAATTTTTCTACGAAGGTTCAGAATCTGAAATTTGTATGGTGCGAAGCTGAAATCCTGAGGAAATTTGTCAAAAAATTTCAGATCTTGGTTCGCAATATTTTTGGAGATATGATCTGTGGAAGGTAGTGCTTTTTCAGGCTCCTGAATTTCATCTCAAAGAGGTGATCGTGGGAAAAGTTCAATAACTCTCTCTCTGGAGATTGGATTGGAGTGCCGTCAAAAGTGGTCGCAAGTACACGGCCTGTAGTTTCTTGGCTATCAATTTCAGAGACAAAGAAAAAAACAGTGACACGTGGCAAGTCGTACAAGTTCGCTCTACTGAACCAGTCCAAAATTAGGTCATTGTGGGAGATTGGACACAAATTTGTCTTGGAGAATCCAAATCAGGTCAGACCTGTGGCATTTGAAAGAAGCTTCAGAGGGCTACTACAGGGCTGAATTTGAGATATCGAAGATTTTCAATTATAGAGATAATTCAATTTCAATATCGTGCTCCTAAAAGCTAGTAAAAGGTGTGTATCTATAGGGCTGAATTTGAGATATCGAAGATTTTCAATTACAGAGAAAATTCAATTTCAATATCGAGCTCCTAAAAGCTAGTAAAAGGTGTGTATTTTTTTTCCGAATTACATAAGTCTTGTTTGAAGAATCAAGTTGAATTGATTCCAAGGGCAACTTGTAGAATAGATATCAATATTTGATTTTAAAATGGCCCCTAAAAATAATTCAACACCCATTAAGCCTTCAGAAGGCTCTACTATGACTCATGAAGATGAAGAATTGCAACATGATCTATCAAAATTACAAGAGCAAATGCAACAGTTTTCACTCTCGCAAAGAGCAACAAAAAATGAAATAGAAGTTTTGAAGAAAGGCATGGACGGTTTGAAGAAAGGCATGGAAGCTAAAATGGATGGCGTGGAAGCTAATATGGATGGCGTGGAAGCTAATATGGATGACATGAAAGACAACATGGAAAACATGAAGAGTGATCTAAAAGCATACATGGAAGGCTTGATGACAAGCTTAAAACCAGAAATGATTCCTAATGGCGGAAATATAGGAGAAGAACCTCATGATGAGAACAAAATAAATGTTAATCATGATTTCATAAACTCCAATGTTGGCGGGAAGAACCACCATATTCCAAAAATGGATATGAGGAAGTTTGATGGAAAGGATCCTGTAACATGGATACTACAGATGGAGCAATATTTTGATCTCCATAACGTGCAAAACACACAAAAGGTACGCATTGCAACTTTACATTTAGAACAAAATACATTTGTATGGTATCAATGGTTTTGCTCCCGTAAAAAAATTGTCACTTGGTCAATTTTTACGGAGGAAATGATAGCACATTATGAGGATACAAAGAGCAACACCTTCTTTACCCAATTGATAAATCTCAAACAAAAGGGTTTAGTGGGGCAGCACATCGAGGACTTCCAAAAATTGAATATAAGGGTAACTGATATTCCAGAGGAACACAGGATCGATCTCTTCATAGGCACTTTAAAGGATAACATCCAACATGAAGTTCGTGTTTTGGAACCCGATTCATTGGAGAAGGCATTCAGGTTGGCAAGAAAAGTTGAATGTAAAATTATGGCGACAAGGAAGCCTACCACTCAATTCTATAAAGAAGGAAGTGTTGCTACACCTAGATTTCCACAACCTACAAGGTTGACACCACAAAAATTGGAAGAAAAAAGAGAAAAGGGCTTTGCTACAGTTGTGATAGAAAATACACTAAAGGTCATAAGTGTGCTGAGAAGAAATTATTTTACATAGATTGTGAAGAGGAAGAAGAAAATGAACAAGAAGAGGATATACACCAAAAACCAGCCCTAGAAGAGGAAGAAATGAGTCCGACCATATCGTGTAATGCATTGGCAGGAATTACCACTCCTCAAACTCTCAAGATAGAAGGACATATCAAGAAGAAAAAGGTAATAGTGTTGATTGATTCAGTAGCACCCATAATTTTATTCATTGTAAGGTAGCCAAGGAATTAAATTGTTTCCTATACCCAGCACCAGAATGTCAAGTGATGGTTGCAAATGGAGGAACTATAAATTGCTCTGGAAAATGCCATAATATCAAGCTACCCATGGGGGAATATGTATTGACTAGTCCAATGCTTGCCATTCCTATGGGAGGTGCAGACGTTGTACTAGGAGTACAATGGTTACAATCTTTGGGGACGGTAGCTTTTAATTTTCAAGAACTTTTCTTCAATTTTTTTTCAGAAGGAAAGGAAGTCGAATTACGGGGTATTGCGGGGAAGCCAGGAAGGATAATAAGCTCTAATGTCATGACAAAGCTTCTAAAGAAAGAACAGCGAGGCGTAATTGCACAATTATGCTCACTAGAAGTTCCAACATCAAAATCATCTATTTCTGCAGATCTCCAACAAGTCTTTGACAATCATTCCAAGGTGTTTGAAACTCCCAAAGGACTCCCACCTATTCGTGATCATGATCATGCTATTCATTTGATTCCAGGAAGTGTTCCTCCAAACATCAGGCCTTATAGATATCCTTACTTCCAAAAGAGCGAAATCGAACGTATGATTGCAGAAATGTTAGAGGCGGGTATAATTCAACCTAGTCAAAGTTCTTTCTCTGCTCCTGTAGTATTGGTACACAAGAAGGATGGATCATGGCGAATGTGTCCGGATTATAGGGAGCTCAATAAGCTCACCATTAAAGACAAATTTCCATTCCTGTGATTGATGAATTATTGGATGAATTACATGGAGCAATTTATTTTACCAAGTTGGATCTTCGTTCAGGATATCATCAAATTAGAATGAAGACTGAAGATATTCCAAAATAGCATTTCGAACTCATGAGGGTCATTATGAATTTTTGGTCATGCCTTTTGGCCTTACCAATGCACCTTCTACATTTCAAGGGTTGATGAATTCCATTTTCAAACCCTTCCTTAGAAAATTTGTGCTAGTATTTTTCGATGATATACTAATCTACAGCAGGTCTTGGAAGGATCATGTTGAACATGTTGACACGGTGCTCAAACTATTGCAGGAGAAACAATTATATGCAAAAAAATCCAAATGTTTCTTTGGAGTACAAGAGGTGGAATATCTGGGTCATATTGTATCTCACGAGGGTGTTAAAGTAGACCTAACAAAATTAAAGCCATTAAGGAATGGAAAGTCCCCACAACCATAAAGAAGTTGCGAGGATTTCTCGGGTTAACAGGGTATTATCGCAAGTTTGCTAAGAATTATGGGAGAATAGCAGCACCTCTAACAACATTATTGAAGAAAGATGCATTTTCATGGACTCCTGAAGCAACTAAGGCCTTTGAACGTCTTAAAGAGGCAATGTGCCTAGCACCGGTCTTAGCTACACCAGACTTCACAAAACAGGGTCATATCTGGATCTCACGAGGTGTTAAGGGTGACCCAACAAAATTAAAGCCATTAAGGAATGGAAATTCCCCACAACCATAAAGCGCTTGTGAGGATTTCTCGAAGTTAATGGTATTATCGCAAGTTTGTTAAGAATTATGGAGAATAGCATGACTTAACAACATTATTGAAGAAAGATGCATTTTCATGGACTCCTGAAGCAACTAAGGCTTTTGAACATCTTAAAGAGGCAATGTGCCTAGCGCCTGTCTTAGCTACGCCAGACTTCACAAAAACCTTTATTGTGGAATGTGATGCCTCTATGAAATGGAATTGGTGTTGTTTTAATGCAGGAAGGAAGACCCATTGCTTTTGAAAGTCGTCCAATCAAAGGAAAGTATTTACAGAAACCTATTTATGAGAAGGAAATGTTAGCAATACTGCATGCACTAAAGAAATAGCGAACTTACCTAATGGGAAGACACTTCAAGGTAAAAACTGATCATGATAGTCTTAAGCACTTTTTGGAACAAAGACTATCTTCAGAAGAGCAGCAAAAATGGGTCACAAAGATGTTGGGTTATGACTTTGAAATAATCTACAATAAAGGAAAGCTTAATGTTGTTGCAGATGCACTCTCAAGAAAGAATGAAGAGGTGGAAGCATTGCTTTGTGCCATTTCTATTATCCAACCAGATTGGATAACTGAAGCAAGAGATGAATGGAAGAAGGACAAAGATGTATGGACACTCATTCAAAAGTTGCAAGAAGATCCTAGTACATCTGATACATTTAGTTGGAAAAATGATTCCTTATGGTACAAAGATCGCTTATATCTTTGTAAGAATTCCCAACTAAAACAAAAGATTCTTCTGGAATTGCACACTTCTCCTTTAGGAGGACACTCAGGATTTTTAAAAACTTACCACAGGGAGAAGAAAGAATTTTTTTGGGATGGCCTTAAATCTGATATTCGAAAGTTTGTGGCGGAATGTTTGGTTTGCCAGCAGAATAAAGTGGAAACAATTAAGACCCCAGGACTTCTACAACCTTTATCCATTCCAAGTCAAAGTTGGGAGGAGATTTCAATGGATTTTATCACAGGTTTACCTAAGTCTGAAGGAAAGAGTGTCATCATGGTGGTAGTTGATAGACTTACCAAGTATGCACACTTTTGTGCATTATCTCATCCATTTAAAGCAAGTACAGTTGCTACTACATTTATGGACAGAATTCAAAAGCTACATGGAAGCCCAAGGGTTATTGTGAGCGACAGACATCCCATTTTTACTGGAAATTTTTGGACGGAGTTATTTTCTTGTTTGGGTACTCAATTAGCTCATAGCTCATCTTATCATCCTCAATCTGATGGTCAAACCGAGATAGTAAATAAATTTTTGGAAGGATATCTTCGTTGTTTTGTATCTGATAAACAAACACAATGGGTCAAGTGGTTACCTCTTGCTGAATGGTGGTATAACACTTCCTTCCATACTGCAGCAAAAATGACCCCATTTATGGCACTTTATGGATATCATCCACTATCCATCACATCATATTTAAGGGAAAATTCGAAGGTTCAAGCAGTGGAAGATCACAACGAGCATCAGCAAGAAGTTCTCCAACTCTTAAAGGATAACCTGAATTTGGCACAAAATCGAATGAAACAACAGGCAGATCAACATCGCAGCGAGAGAAGTTTTGATGTAGGAGATTGGGTATTTTTACGGCTACAACCATATAAACAAATGTCCCCCAAGCAAGCTAAGAAGGATAATAAATTATCGCCAAAGTACTATGGTCCTTACAAGGTGTTGCAAAAGATTGGTACTATGGCATACAAATTGGAGCTTCCTGCTTCTTCGCGAGTACATCCAGTCTTCCATGTTTCATGCTTAAAGACGGTTATAGGTGAAAATCTTCCAAATGCTCAATATTGCTGCAAATCGATGAGGAAGGAAAGTCATATCGGAACCCGTTTTACTAATGCAAAACAAGAACTTTAATAAATACTTGGAATCGATCAATTTCATAGTATCTCATCAAGTGGAAGAACTTACCCACTGAAGATTCTACATGGGAGGATGAGAATTTTATACAGAAGCACCCGGAGCTACTCAAGCATTGAGGACAACACTTTTTTGAAGGAGAGGGGCATGTTAGGTCCCTATATCATTAGTATAGTCCCTTATTATTGTTAGTGTAACCCCCTTATTGTTATTATTGTACCCTTGTAACCCCCATTTTGTTATTATTGTGCCCTTAAATTATTATTGTTAGGTCGGCTAGGATTACATTGTGGCCCACTAGGATTACATTATGGCCCCATGGACTCCTATATATAGAAAGAGGTTTTGTAAATTGTATCATCCAAGAATTGTTCATTTATGTAATGTATTGGAGGTTTCCCCCTTGAAGTGGCTCATTTATAAGGCGTTGATATCTCTTTTCTTCTATTTTTGGAGCTGGTTACACAACATTTTTCTATTTTTGACTAAGATTTTGAGAAATCTTAATGGATACCAAGGATGTTTTGACTCAAAGTCCCACAGTGATTTCCATTATGTTAGTGAGCGGTGGGATAAGTCCACAAGGTAGTATTCTCAAAGGTCTCCGAAGTTTTAGGGAATCTAATTTTGTTTATCACTCATAGTCCCATCGTGATCGCCATTATGTTAGGGTCCCGTGATTTGGCTAATTGGCAAGCCAAGTGACAGGTGCCTATCAAAACCAATCTTTGGAGCCCAGATCGCAGCCTTCCTTGTACTCTGCAGAGGGCTCTCTATTTGTGTAAGGGATATCTATGTGTTTTTTGTTGTGTAACCAGGGCCCAAAAATAGAAGAAAAGAGATATGAACGCCTGTGAAATAAGCCACTTTGAGGGGAAACCTCCAATACATTATAAATGAACAATTCCTGGATGATACAATTTACAAAAACTCCTATTTCTATATATAGGAGTCCATGGGGCCACAAACTCATCCTAGCCAACCATGTCATTAGTTTCATGGGCACAATAATAACAATATGGGGGTTACAGGGGTACAATAATAACAATAAGGGGGGGCTACACTAACATAATAAGGGGCTACACTATTAATATAGGGACTTAACATGCCCCTCTCCTTCAAACAAGTGTTGTCCTCAACGCTTGATTATTTCTTGATGCTTCTGTATAAAATTATCATCCTCCCATGTGAAATCTTCTACAGGAAAGTTCTTCCACTTGCTGAGATACTCTAAAATTGATCGTACTTCTCGATTTCTTGTTTCTATGACTGCTTCATAACTTCTTTCGATGTCATGTTGATCTTCTTGTTGTTTCATTAGATTCTGCACCAAAGTTGGGTTATCCTTTGAGAGTTGGAGAACTTGTTGTTGATGCTCGATGTGATCTTCCACTAATTTATCATCCATATTTTATATTATTTGATCCTTCAAACCATCCAACTTAGCCTCCATTTCTGCTTTTAAACCATCTATTTCATCTTCAATTGCTCTTCGTAAGATTGAAACTTGTTGCACTTGGTACCGTAATTTTGATATCTCATACTGCAACTCTTCCTCTTCATGCGTCATAGTATAGTTTTTTGAGGGATTAATGGGTATGGAATTATTTTTTGGAGGCATTATAGAGCCCAATACTGATAAAAATTCTAAAATATTCCCTTGGAATCAATTCAAATTGATTCTTCAAACAAGACTTATGCAATTCGGAAAAATACACAGCTTTTTCTTGCTTTTGAGGAGCTCGATATTGAAATTGTATTATCTCTGTGATTATGGCTCTTAAATATCTAAAATTCATCACTGACGTAGCCCTCTGAATTCTCTTTTTAATGTCACAGGTCTGACCTGATTTGGATTCTCCAAGACAAAGTTGTGTCCAATCTCTCACAATGACCTAATCTAATCGGTTTAGTGAGTTAATTTGTAGACTTTGCCACACGTGTGCCATCGTTTTCTTCGTTTTTGTCTCGCAATTGATAGCCAAGAAACTAGAACTATGCGTACTTGTACACTACTGGGCACTCCAATCCGATGCCTAGAGAGAGAGTTATTGAACTTTTTCCACGATCACCTCTTTTGAGATGCAATTCAGAGCTCGAAAAGCACTGTGCCACCTTCCGTCAAATTTCATATTTCCAAAACATTTGAACCAAGCTCTCGAAACTTTTCATTGAATTTCCCTCAAGATTGTAGCTTCAAGACCATGAATTTTTAGATTCGAACCTTCAGAGAAAAAAATTTATAGCGAAAATTCCAAACATCCGTTTAGAGCTGCAAAAGACCTAAATTCCACATGATATCTCCAAACAGCCAACTGGCCTCCAAATTTTAAAAAATCCTTCTCAGATTTCAGTTTCCTAACCTTAAAATTTAAGTCAAACTTCATAGAAAAAAGTTATAGCGAAATACCACGATGACCGTTTGGAGCAAATAAACCCTAGAATCCCAACCTCCGATACCAAATGTTGCAACCACTCAAAATAGAAGAAAAGAGATATGAACGCCTTAGAAATAAGCCACTTCGAGGGGGCAACTCCAATACATTACATAAATGAACAATTCTTGGATGATACAATTTACAAAACCTCCTTTCTATATATAGGAGTCCATGGGGCCATAATGTAATCCTAGTGGGCCACAATGTAATCCTAGCCGACCTAACAGTAATAATTTAAGGGCACAATAATAACCAAATGGGGGTTACAAGGGTACAATAATAAAAATAAGGGGGGCTACACTAACATAATAAGAGGCTACACTATTATGTTAAGGTGCCGTGATTTGGCTGATTAGCAAGCCAAGTGATAGGGTAACATCAAACCAACTTTGGAGCCCAAGGAACTAGCCTTCTTGGACTCAGAGAGGGCTCTCTCTATTTGTGTGAGGGATATCTATGTGTTTTTCTTTCTTATGTTTCTGATTTTAGGCTAGTTGTGAAGTAGGTTTTTGGTTTCGTTTTTAGGTTTTTGAGGGAGGAACTTATCAAAGACTAAGATAGATAAAAATATTGTTAGATCAACTGGGCTATGGGGTCGAAAAGGTTGAGAAAGCCTCAGATGGTGATACAACGTATGTTGAAGGGCCGATTTGATCAAGGTAAAATGGATCTTAAGGTAAAATGAAGTGGAATGGACACTAAGTTTGTGAAGGACAAAGGCTTTCAAACATAAATAGTTCAATAGCAAACATTTATATGGTAGGGCTAACCATTAATCATGATAAATGTAACTACAAACTGATAAATGCATAGAAATAAACATTCAAGCAATACATAGAGATATATGACTCTCTAACTTTAGGAAATTTCTATCAGACTTTGGGGAAAGACAATTAAGACAAAAAAATAACTCAAATCACTATGAGGAAATGCCTAGACATAGTATTTCAAGCTATCGGGCACTTCGAAGTAAGATTGTAGAGTTTTAGGCAAAGGGCAAGATCAGTACAAGACCTCCTTGGTTCAACTAGGACAATCAAACATTCAAATAAAGGTTTCAGAGGTGGAGCTATGACTAGCCATGAGTAAGCAGGGCATACCATGAATCATACTTAGCATGCATAAAACCATAAATGAAACAAGCAAACAATTTCTTCAGTGATCAAAGAGCAATCAAGAATTCTTTGATATGACTAAGAAGGAAGAAAACATAGAAGCTATAATGAAATAGGAAATCTGAGGTGCCTCCAAGGGCATGTCTCAAATCTATTCTCTACTGTATTATAGCAAGCAAGAGCATGAAATATGTATGAAAACTAAGAAACATAACAGATAGGGACACTATACCATTTTACCAAGTCAAGGAATCCAACAACAGTCCTCTTTCATCATCCAAAAACATTCAAGAAACTATCCAATGCATGAGAAAAGTATTTCTTCCAAGCTTTTATAACCATATATTGCTCTATATCATCAAGTTCAGCCTTGTTTACAATGAAGTCTCTTGGAATATATAGGCCAAGATGAAGGAGAACCTCCTAGTGCAACTAGCAAGCTCATTGGCCCATCAAAAATATCTGATT
This sequence comes from Pinus albicaulis, assembly GCA_034641835.2. Taxonomy (NCBI): domain Eukaryota; kingdom Viridiplantae; phylum Streptophyta; class Pinopsida; order Pinales; family Pinaceae; genus Pinus; species Pinus albicaulis. The sequence goes on along the minus strand of CM076575.1, from coordinate 1,681,863,867 downwards.
TTGTCCTTGAGGCTTTGCAAAGCCCAAGGCACAAAATATCTATAAAAATATCCTAAAAATGCTAAAAAAGGAAATTAAATTGACTTTTCCCAACTGACAATGGTCAAAAAAGGCTAAACGCACATTTGGAAAAGCCACTTCAGAAAACTGCATTTTTTACAAAAATACTTCAGAAATATAGCAGCAGAAAATCCCCTGTCTTGTGGGCAACTTTTGGAGGCCTTTCGATGTCTAAACGAGGCCGCGATGGCTCGTTAGAAAGACCTGGATGTCTAGTTTCGTAAAATGATTTTTTTCCCCCAAACTGATCACTGAAAGACTATGAAAATCTGACCTGTGTGAAAAAACCCAGAAAATAGCCTTTGCTGATATGCGGGGCAGAGTGTTGAAAAAGTGACTATTTTTCACCACTTTGGGGGAGCAAAAAATCTTCAATTGATCTAAAATTTTCTAAGTAGATGCCCCTAAAATTATGGCATCCAATGATACCATTTTCATCCTTTTAGGATGCTTCAAACAAAAATGGCGATGCCCATGATTTTTTGCAAAAAGCCCAAAAATGTCAAAAAACCAAAACTTGTCGAATTATGCCCAATTTTGGCGAGCATGAATCTCATGGGTTTTGAGAAGCATGCTGAGAAGCGGAGGCCAGAATTTCAAGCCTAGATATGCCTTTATTTAATTTTTGTGCCGGGTGCCTCTTTCGAGCCTCCTTGAGCTTTTCTTGTGTAGCCTTCAATTTCCTTCGGGCGAATTGATTAAGCTTCTTATAGTGCCCGGTCATTTTTCTTTGAAGGTTCAAGTCTCTATTGGCCTTTTCCAACTTCTTCTCCAAGTGTTCATTCACCCTTTCAAGCCATGCTTCTCTATTGTTTTCTATCTCTTGGGTGAATAAAGTAGTAAGAGGAAAAGATTGGAAAAGGGCAGCCTCTTCCTCTTTTTGCTTCTCCAAAGCTCTTTTGAGTCCCATAGTCCTTGGCCTCTTCCCCCTTGGCTTATCTTCTTCTTCATTGTCATTGACTTCGCCTATGAGTTCTTCCAACTTAATTTGTGCTTTGGAGGCTTCTTTTTGATACTTGATAGCCCGTGTCTCATAAACTGCCATGTGGACACTCATTTGCTTGTTTTGTCTTTGTAGAAAATGAATGAGGTTTTTAGACCTCTCTAGATCCGTCTTAGATCATGAATTTGTTCTTCTCTACTTAGCAAGAGAGACTCTAGGATTCTGGCCTCATTGTCGCTGTCATCACTGTTTATCTGAATTATGTCAAAATCCCTCTCTTTCTCATGGCTACTTTCCTCCTTCTCTTTTCCCTTGCTTTGGGTGTCCTTCTTGGTCCTCCTCCTCTTTGGTAATTCAAAAATGGATTGCTTGGGCAACTTCCCTTTGCTTCAGAGTGCTCTAGTAACATTTGGAGTTACAATTTGAGCCACTTTCTTTCTTGATGTTCGGAGCTTTGTTACCTTTGGAGAAGAAAGCATGGCCCCTTGCCTAGGAGAGGCAGCTAGCACATGCTCTATTTGGTCTTTGCCTTTGCTACTCCCATCATCATCCTTGCTGGTTGGTGGGCTTTTCTTTATTTCATCAAAAGTGTCCCTTTGAGGACTGTTTTGACCCTCCTCATGAATGCCTTGACTGGCACCTTGCATGTCTCCTTGAGGGTTGCCTTGTTTACTTTTGTCCCTGCTTTCTTCAGGACTTTTAGGCTCTGTATCCTCAATGTTTTGTGCTTCATCCTCATCATGCTTGCTGCTATGAGGACTACCAATATCTTCCTCTTTGTGACTGTTGTGTTCCTCATCAAACTGTTCCATTTCCTCATTATTTCCCTCTTCACTATTTTTCTCTTTATCACTATGCTCTTTTTCATCACTGTGTTGCTCTTCCTCACTATGCTCTTGTTCTTGACTGTGTTGTTCTTCCTCACTGTTCTCTTATTCTTGATCAATCATAGGATATTTTTGCTTCTTAGGAGTGGGTTTACTAGAAGAAGGAGAAAGATGATGAGTGGAAGGTGAAGGAGATGCATGGGATGAAGAAGAAATGGCGAAATCGGGATGTGAAATGAAAGTGTCCCAAGAAATTTCCTTTTTCTCAAGTTGATGGAGAATGACAATATTGATAAGGGAATGATGAAAAAAACAAGCTTGCTGCTGAGAGGAATATTTATTTCGAACAGTGGAAGCCATTTTTTCAACACTTCTATAGAGGAAAATGGGTAGGTTTAGCAATTGGGTTCTTATGAAGTGCATGAGTAGCCTGATATGGTAAGCATAAACCCGGGAAAACCTTCCTTCGCATGTGAAATATTTCATGATTATCTTCATGAGGGGAGCATAGCTGGTCAAAAAATAGGAACAAGGAAAAATAGATGGGCAGGCATCCCAATGCTCTGGTTTCAAAAAGGGTTTGTATTGATCTGAGTCTAGGTAGCTTTGCTTAAACCATTTTTCTCTGACATACGGAATTGTGGTAGCTGTGGAAATAGATCTAGGAGAAAGTTTGAAGTCTAAGCCTGTTAGATGAACATGTTTCCCTTGCAGTCTTAAAGAAAATAGATGTGTCAAGAGAAGATAACTTCTTACCTCCTGAACCTTTTGAAAAAACTCCAAACACCCTACTTTATGAAAGTTAAAAAGCACTGAAGGATGGGAATTTACTTCCTCAGTTGAAAAAGTTTCATACCTTTTGTGAGGGTCACTTCTACTATCTTTCTTGGGAGGCATTTTGCTTTGGATACTCTTTGCTAGCTAACCAAGACAAGCTAAATCAAATGGTCTCTGAAATAGTTTCCCAACACCACACCTTTTCCTCCTTGTAAGTCACTGTGTTTCTTTGATGCTAGCAAACAAGTATTTGTCAAATGAGAACCAAAATTACTTTTATCACTATGTTTGGGAAAAGATCTTGAATAAGATATGTTTGTGGTTCTTTGTTGAAGAAGGATCTCTTTTGTTTTGGCACAAAAAATCGTCCCCTCAAGCACTGCCCCTTTGCTATTCACTTCCCTTTATAAAAGTAAACAAGACATCTTTCAAGCTGATACAACATCTTGTAAAATTATTGTGTTAATCCTTGAAACTCATAGCAGGAACACTTTTGATTTGGAAAACAACGTGTGTTTTGGGAATCTGCTATTGAAATTTCTCTTCAAACTGATTTAAAATATTTTCAAAAAAACTCTCTGTCTTTGATTATGGAGGTTGCACACATTCTTCAATGTCTCATAACACAAAAGAAAACTCTTTTAAACTGATCAAGCCTTTATCCCTTTAACACAATTTTCTCTTCTTTTGACATGGCAACAAATTTTCCCTTTGTAACAATGTTAAGACACCTTTAAACTGATTTGAAGACCTCTTCAAACTAACTCTTTTTCTCCTTCTATCAACTGTGTCTAACCTCATCTATCTCAGTACAAAAAGAACTTTTAAATTTTCACATTAACCCTCTCTTCCCTTTCACTGTCTCTCTGTGTTTTTAGATGATAAAGTGCTTTTAAAACCACTGTTTCTTCTTGGAAATCAGAGCAAAAAACAACCCTTTTTAACTTCAAAATTTACCAAGAAGTGAAGAAATACCTTGAAAATGAGCTTGGGGACCTTGTTGATCGTCGACGCAGTGTTCAAAGGAGTTTTTGGAAGTCTGGTAGATGAGCGGGCCGTTTGCCATAGAAGGTGCCGCACAAAGGAGGTTGTCGGGTCGTTTTCGGGAGCCTGGTGACCACAGGCACAGGCGTGCTGCGCGCCGCACCATAGTGTAAATCCTTTGTTCAGGCACTCACAAGCGTGCCGCGCAGAGTTTAAACTCTGAAAACCTTCAAATTTGCCTGAAAATGCTTCCTTTCTTTAGTGAGCAGCCAAGGAAAGTATGGTTCGTGTTTTTAAATTGCTAATGGGCCCTTTTAAATGGTCTCTTCCCTCCTTTGAAATTCAAGAAAGCTCAAATACCTTTGCAGCTAATTTGGAAGGGTTTTGATATCTTTTGAAAACGTTTTTTGTATATAAATACATTGATCACTACCTTCAATATTATCTTACCTTTTAAAGTACCATAAAGACCCATTTTCTTCGAACAAGACTCATGGAAATAGTGCTATGGCCATCTCCGTTGAAAACACTCATATCCATGAATTTTTGAAGTAAGGACGCCTCCTTTAAAATAAGATCTTTCTCATTGCTTTTTGTTAAGGAAATGACCCCTAAAAACACTAATGTAACTTCTGACAATTATGACTTATTTTAATCTTTGTTGTCCTTTTGTATACATATGAAAGAACTACTGTCAAACCTGGTCAGCATTCTCTTTCTTTTGCTATCTGGATGAAGGTTGTTTAGTCCAATTTTCACCCTTATGACAGTTTGAAAGAGGTTTTTATGAATAGAGGAAACAAGGCTTGTTAACACCAGAAAAGTCATATTTTTTCTTGATGTGAAATAGGTTTTTAACCTATGAAACCTCATTCCTTTGTCACTGTTTGTCAATTCTTTCCTTCCAATTGGACTAGAGACTTTCAGCACCCTTATGCCACTGCATGGTTTCTATATGGAATAGGTTTTCAACATGATGAGTTTTCATTTGTAGTAACCATAATTTCTCAACTGTCATTACCAATAAAAACCCTTTCAAACATAGTTTTATATCTTTGCCATACATTGGTTGCCTCACTCTTTTGGAGGAAGTGGTGTAAATATTTTTTTGAGTGATTTAAAACACTTGTTAGTTTCTTGCTCTTTGAATGAGGCTATATCTCTGCTCCTAACCCTCTGCTTTTAAATGAAGGAGGCCCTTATCATGTTCCTAACCATCTGCTCTTAAACTGGAGGAGGTTATCAGCATGTCACCCAACCATCTACTTTTTAATGAAGGAGGTTAACAGAATCATGATATTTCACCTATTTCCCAAACTGTGTCATCTTTCTTTGTAATATATATCTCTGCTTGGTACATCATAATAAGTAATAAAGTGGAAAAATTTGACAATCTTCTATAAGAGGCATGTTTCTGAGATATGTATCCTGTTGTCAAAATATCCTTGTGAACTTTAAAACTAGGAGCCACATGATTGGTATTTGTAGAGTATTTGCTTGCTAGTCATTTTACTAACCTTTCTTGACTATGTTTGCAGAGGTTTATTGAATTTTCTCTCTGTCTAGTATTCTTATCCTAGGCTCAAGACAACATGAGAAGCAGCTGTCTTCTTATGTTTAGTTTCATGATGTCTTTTGGAATACTTGTGCATCTCTACTTCTAAAGGAGACACTCAAACAGTGTAGATCAACATTATATCAGTTTGGCTTTTGAAACATGTACTCCTGCTTTCTTTTCATTGTAGCTCTCCATCTGCTTAATGATGGAAAATTTCTTCAACATGAGAGACTTATTTGGACTTGTCTCTTTGCTCTTGTCTAGATACTGTTTGTCATTCAATTTGCACCCTACAGGGATGAAAAAAATATTACTTTGAACCTTGGAGAGCTCCTTTGGTGTCTTATGGATATTTTTCCCAATCTTAAGCATATTATTTTAGACTATGAACATGCTTATCTTCTTCTGATTTGGATCTTTACTGAAATTCTTCTTGAACAGAGACATAATGACCTCTTAGTGGTGTGCGACCTATGGATGTGTCAAGACTTATTTTTGCAGAAAAGGAAGACAATCTCTGACTGATTGGTACTAGACAAAGGCTCTTTGGCTTAAGATGTTTTTTCCAAGGAAAATACTTCCTAAACACCACTATCTAACTTAGGGGCAACTTTCATTGATTCTGAATGCTTCTGACAAGAAAATCAGGGATAGGAAGGGAGAAACTTTGTCAAATATTGGACAGTGAATTTCATTAGAAACAAGGGGAAAATGATAGTAAATAAGCAAGGCTAAGACAACTATAGACAAGAATATTTTGCTGAAGCAAGACATGACTGAAAACTGAAGCTTGCTCTGATCATAGGCTGACAGGGAGAGGTAGGAGGATAAAAAATTTGTCTGGGGTGTTTTCTAGATGACAAATTGACATATGGTGATTAGCTTCTATAAAACTCAGCTAGGAATCTAGTCATCAACAATAGGTGAAAAATATTTATGAATAATAGACTCTTCTACTACCGTTCCGGGAAAAATACTGATCCTCCTCCTAGGAAGCTAGCTCATAAAAGTGGGGTTTTAACCCCTCCCACTGCAACACGTTAAGAAATAACACATTTTCTGGAAAGGAATGTGTTGTTGTTGAAGGTAACTGCTTGGCCCAACACTAGATAGTGGAAAATTCCGCTCAGAAAGCTCCTTTTAGATTTCTTAAACAAGATCTCTAGGAAAGAGTTGGGAATCCCCGCATGAGAAAACCCTTGCACTAAACAGTGCAAAAAACTTAGCTAAACAACCAAAGAATGCAATAATTCTAAACAGACCACATAAAAAATATAATCTTCAATCATGCTCCATATGGCTTCCATCCCCTCCATTATATATTTGATGAGCTTCCTCACCAAGGGTCCCACCCAATTATGAGGTTGCTTCCATGCAAAGGCTCCTCCTCCAAAATTACGCTGTCTCCATTTGCCTTGCTCATGTTTTTACAGAACTGTTTGATTTAGTCAATCTTGACTATATCAACCTTGACTGGATCTTCATGCCTTGTCTCCTTTCACACTCAATGTGTCTTCATTTTGACTATCTAGATTCGATCTTCATTCACATTGAGTTGTCTTTATTTAAGATCCACTTCTCATATAATTAATACTGTTGACTTGGTGAAACTTGACTTTTTCCACACATTTTAGACCCTCTTCACACATGTGGATGCTTGATATAGTTATTACATGATCCCTTTTCACATTACGAGGGATTTTATTCCTACTTAAGCAACTTATGAGCCTCCTTGTCCATTTATTCATCTAACTAGGTTTTAAGAGAAAAATTAATATTCCTATTAGCTGCATGCTCATTTAGGAATATTACATAATAAATCAACCTGTAGCATTCTAGGGATCCAAATCATTTGTCCAAAATGGCTCCAAGGATTAGTAACTCAACCCACCAAGGGCTCCAAAGCGTTTTTCCAAACCTAGGCACTAGGACTAGTAACTCAACCTAACGTTTGTCCCAACCTAGGCTATAGAGCATTTGTTCCTACCTAAAACCTTAAGGAACATGAGTACCAATCAGAAAAACAATCAAGTGGAAAAACCTACAACACCATGGCTATCAATGAAATGGTAAGGCAAGGCTCAAGTCATTGTCAATCTAGGAAATCCTCCATGTCAATGACAAGACATAACTAGATAATCACATGCATATACCATGCATCCAAAAATAAGAAAGGAAATCACACATGCATCATGTTACCTGCAAAACAATCGAGTTATAATTGTTGATCCACTTGTTCCTTTGCAATATCCTGCTTTCGTTTTCCTTCTTTCTCCAAATCCCAGTGAATGCGAGAGTGCTCCAAGCATGCTCAAAAAATGCTTTAAGTGTGCATAGTATGAGAGAATCAGTGAATATAAGAGAGCTCCAAAACAGAACTGAAAAAAAGTCGGAAACTGATCCTTAGAAGCCCTTTGATCATTGAGGCCTCTATTTTCTTCATTTTCCTTCTATTTTCCTTTAATTCCCCTCTCATGCAAATCTGTCTCTTCACCTTTATTTTCTCCTATTTTCCTTTATTTCATAATAAAATGTTAATTAATGCCACTTTTCTTTTTCCAATGCCTTTTCCAATTTCCATAGCCATAAATTAATCATTAATGATACCCATCACTATGTTTTCCCCAGCATTCAGCTTGGATAAGGGGTAGATATCATGTTTGGATTTTGTTCATCTGCTAAATTTATGTGTCCCAACCAAATTTTGTATTTTGTGGTTCATTTCTTGCTAAGAGTGGCCAAATTATGCTTTTTATTTTCTTTTTAGCTAAATCAACCTCTGTGGGATCATTCCAAGCCCGACCCAAGTTGTGAACAAGTGGAGAGGGAGGCTAACCCTATCTGGATCTAGTGGACACATGCGGACCCATATGGGAAATGAGATGAATGGGGCTAAAATGAGTGGAAGCAAAGTAATATAGGTGGTTTTAGAAAGAGGGACCAGACAACCAAAATGGGGATTTCCCAAGTAGTTCCAACCCTAAAGCTAATGGTGAGTAAAGAAGATCCCATGAGACTATGATACAAGGGTAACCCTGAAATCTGGCAATAGAGACATGAGTACATACCTAACCCATTCTTTTCATTGAATCCCCCCACCAATTCATGCTAGAAAGTTAGCATGAAAAATAAGGAAAATTACTGAACCATACCAATCAAAATTCATACCTTTCGGGTCAGGACACATTTTTGATCCAGGTTTATATTGGTGGCCACCCACCTATTCCACCTAGACTATTTAATAAGTTTTCTTATTTACTATTTTTAGCAATTTTCGTGTCTTGAACTTATGGAGAATTTTTTACCCCCTAAACGATGTTTTTTTGAGGTCTGTTGTAGTCTCTTAGTCGGAGGCAAAGAACTACGATAAAAATTGTAGTTCTTAGAGAGATATTTTTAACGAGGTATCATACACGCCAAACGAAGATAATATGACCAAGTTACGACTGCGTGAAGTTGGCTACCCAACTAACCCCAACAGGGCCCATAAACTCTTGGTGTTACATCTCCTCGAGTTAGGGTTTTGGTTTTTTAGGGTTTTCTATTATTGTTCAATAATAAAAAGGGCCTTGAGCCTCATTCTAATATAGTTCAGAGGCATGTAGCTACCACATCTCTTCTCAGAGATAAGCTACCATCGCCCGAGCATTAGGGGAATTTTGAGGTCTAAAATGGACCTCCTAAGAAAAATGTACAGCCAAAATAAAATTTATAAGAAACAATAGGATTCAAGATTATGTAATCAAATATTATTTTATTATTTCCGCTATTATTTTATAATTTCGTTAGGAGGCTCATTTTAGACTCAAAATTCCCCTAGTTTATTTCTGTAAGCATTTTTTAGTATTTATATTAATGAAATGAAGTGTTATTCCTGCCGCATCTCTGCGTTTATGTTTATTTCTATATTTTATTGCGTTCCTGCATAAGTTTGGATCAATGATATAAGAGCGAACTACTCTTTCTCGATATTTCTTTGCATGTCCCCAACGAGGTTGAGGTATAAGGAGTTAGGGCTTGATCTTGTTGAACCTTTGCAAGATCAACCTCACAAACCCTGATGGCCTCCCATGGTAGAAGAAAATAAAGACGAGGGAACAAGAGATCCTATAAAAAAATTGCTCAATGATACCCTCAAGAAATAATGGAACATGATGATGGATAAACTTACCCAAATCCCTAAATGACTACCCACTAACAGCCCATCTTCATCTTGCAGCCACTCTGTAGGCGCCACTCCTTTTAAGGTAAACCTAAAATTTAACATTCCCATATTGGAGGGCCAAATAGATGCAGATGACATAGACAATGGCTAAATTTTCTGAAAGGGTATTTTTCGGTCCATGATTTCTCCTATTGAGAAAATTTTACCTTTGTGCTCCTCAAAGCCACCCCCCATGTCAAATATTGGTGGGAAACCTACTATGAATGGAGCGATGAGGAAGAACCCTCACTTTTTTCAGCTGCACCCATTTGGAATTCATTCTGAGATGACATTAAGGAACAATATTACCCCATGGAGAGATATGAGGCCAAGTACATCCAATGGACCACGTTGCGGCAGCAAAGGGATCATGATGTGCCCGAGTTGATGAATTTGTTCCATAGCCTACGCACAAAGTTGGGTATTAAAGATTCAGAGAAACACCTGGTGCTCAAGTACCGTAGTTGTTTGCACATATAAATTCAGGAGGAAATGGAGTTCCTCTACATATCAATATGCCACCAAGATCGAGAAAAAATTTAAGAAAAATAAGTGAGACTTTGGATCTGTGAATCTGAAGCCAGGGAAAGGCGCCCCCAAACTATACAACAGGGGGAAAATCCAAAGCGGGGTGACTCAGGACAACCTGCTAAAGCAGCAAGAGAAGAAAAACACCAGAAATCCAAAGAAGGACATAGGGAAGTGGTGTGAATTTCATAAAAGCTCCACTCACAACACAAGTGACTGTTGGGTCAAACAGTCATTGGTTGCTGAGCTAAAGGCATCCAAATCATATGCATGTTCTGATTCTGATTGAGAACCAGACAAGGAGAATGATAAATGGAAGAAAATCATTGATGTGGAACCTAGTGCAAACATTTCCACCACCAATATCCAGAAGGAGGAACTCGAATATCCCGAGGAGGGGGAGCACCCCTTCCATTGCATGATGTTGGTTAATGGTTCTCATTAAAATTCATTGTCGATAGTGGAAGCCAAAAGAACCTCATTTTAGCATAGGTCATGAAGTGGCTCATCTTACTAACCACATCACACCTGAAACTGTATATCATTGGGTGGCCTCACCGAGCAAGATATCTCTGTGTCAACCAACAGTGTCACCTTCCCTACAACATCAAGCCCTTCACAGATGAGGTACTGTGTGATATTTCTCTTGTTGAAGTTTTTGATATTTTAATAGGACAACCATACTTATGGAAGTGACATGTTGTGTATGATTCTAGGCCTTGTTCTGTTATTATTACTTTGGGAAATAATTTGTACAGGACACTGGAGGTATTACTTCCTTCCTCCATCTCTTTGATTACTTCCAAGAAATGAAGTAAGATTATTTCCCAAACTAGGAATTTTTATTCATTACGATTCATCCACAGGGCAAGAACAAGATTCTGGTCGCAACCTCTAAACAAGATGCCCATGTGCGGTAGCAACAGATGGACAAAGTCGTGGAGGAATAAAAGGACATTTTCTCCTCACCGATAGGGGTTCCTCTACAATGTCAGGTTAAGCACTCCATTGATCTAACCCCAAGTGTGCCACTACCTAATGGGTTGATCAATTGACTCTCTCTTCTAGAGAATGATAAAATCAAGAGGTAGATCTAAGAGTTGTTGTCGAAAGGGCACATCAAGCCAAACGCCTCACCCTATGGGAGCCTGATTATGTTGGTACAAAAGAAGGAAGACACCTGGAGACTCTGTATTTCATATCGAGCGCTAAAAAATATCACTTTATACAATAGGTATCAAATCCCATGGATCGATGACCTCCTGAACCAGCTCAAGCGGGCCAAGTATTTCAACAAAATTGACTTGAAGTCTGGCTATCACTAGGTAACAATCGAACACTCTGATTTATGGAAGATTGCCTTCAAGTCTAAAGAGGGCCTCTTTTAATGGTTTTTCATGCCTTTCGGGTTGATGAATTCCCTCACAAACTTCATGACATTGATGGAAGACATATTTTGACCTTTTACCACACATTTTTGGTTGTTTATTTGGATGACATTCTGATATTTAGTTAGAGTTGGGAGGAACACCTTCACCACATTTGACAAGTCCTCCAAACACTATGGCACTACAATTTGTGTGCCAATTTGGGAAAATGCACTTTTGGTATGACCCAGGTTCAGTACTCAAGGTACATCATTGATGAGAAAAGTGTGAATGTGGACCCAACCAAGATACAAATTATTCGGGATTGCCCAACCCCAACTGATCTAACAGAGCTCCGGAGCTTTCTAGGACTTGCCAACATCTACCTCATGTTTGTGTTGGGATTCTTCCATATCACTTGGCCCCTGATTCAAGTCACCAAATGAGGAGCAAAATGAAAATTATTCTATTCTGAATCCCAATAGAAGGAATTTTCCAAACTGAAGCATCTTCTTTACTCTGCACCTGTGCTCACATTACCAGACCTACAACAACCATTTGAGATCGAGACAAATTCCTCTGACTATGCTATTGGGGTAGTTCTTACTCAACAAGGGCATCCAGTAGCATATGATAGTGAGAAAATTTCCAACACAGTCTGGAAGTAGCCCACTTATGACAAAGAGATGTATTCCATTGTACAGGCTTGTCGACAATGGAAGCATTACATTTTGGGGAAGGAAACAACCATCCACATGGACCACCAACCCCTGGAGTTCATACAAACACAAGGGAATTTGTAGAATAATTAAGGGAATTTTTAGGTCTAAAATGGGCCTCCTAAGGAAATTATAAAATAATAGTGGAAATAATATAATAAGATTTGATTACATCATCAAATTTTAGAGGGAAAAAAATAAAAAACTACTTTTCCAACTCATATTTTCAACTTATATCCTAATTTGTTTACTCAAATTTTGAGCGGGAGTACTCGTTGGATGAAAAATTTAATTCCTCATCCAAGGAGTACCCATGTTACATACTTTCGATGGGTCCTGCTACATGAAAAACGAGAAATACATGAAAAACGTGATTGGAATCATGTTTTTCATGTATTTCTCATTTTTCGTGTAACATGATCCATCTAAAGTATGCAAAATGGGTACTCCTTGGATGAGGAATTCAATTTTTCATCCAATGAGTACTCTCACTCAAAATTTGAGTAAGAACTTTGGGAGATAAGTTGAATTACGAGTTGAAAAAGTAGTTTTATTAATTTTTAATATTTTTACCCTTTTACTTAAAAAATGGTGAATCATCCCCCATGGTTGACATCATCATCTTGAATCCTATTAGTCCTTAAAAATTTTATTTTTGTTGTGCATTTTTCTTAGGAGGCCCATTTTATACCTCAAAATTCCCCTAATGGATCGACATCATAAGTGGTCCATATACTTGCAACAATTTAATTTGAAATTAAAGTACAAGAAGGGCAACACCAATAATGTTGCACACTGCCTCCACTGACCACCAATCGCAACAATAACCTCCGTGCTCAAATCTTGTGGGAACGAGACTTCTGATTGGTCACTTCTATGCAAAAACGATCCGGAATTCAACCACACATACCAGATGATATTGGACGGTATGCAAGTTCCATATTTTCACCTCCTAGATGCACTGCTATGTTACCTGGGACACCTTTGTGGTCCTTCAAGCAAGCATGCCAGTATGATTTGGGAAGAACACTGCAATTGGATCACTAGGAATTTTGGGGTTGAGAAAGTAGAGGCAGTACTACAAAAATATTTCTATTGTTCAAACCTTCAACAAGATGTCGGGAAGTACACCAAGCCTTGCATTTCCTGCGTCATTGCCAAACCAACCATCAGGAAGCAAGGCCTCTATACTCCACTGCCTACCCCTAGTCGACCCTCGAAATCTATCTCCATGGATTACATGTTGGCCCTTCCTTCTACTAAACATGGAAATTACTTTTTTTTTGTGGTCGTTGATAGATTCTCAAAGATGGACATTATGGTGGCCCGCAATAAGAATATCACAGTAGAACCCATTGCTAAACTCTTCTTTGAAAAAGTGTGGGTACACTTTGGGATCCAACAATCAATCATCTCAGATTGTGACAGTAGGTTCCTCGGTAAATTTTGGTCTAGCCTCTGGTCGATGTTCGACACCAAGCTCACCAAGTCCACAACTTTCCATCCCCAAACTGATGGCCAGAAAGAGGTCGTCAACATGACGATCGTATAGATTATGCACATGTACAACTCAAATAATCCATGCACATGGTATGAGAGCCTCCCCTACATACAACATAGTTCTAGCCAGACTCTCCATAGCTCAACTGTTCATAGCCCCTTTCAGGTGGGCTTAGGATTCCACTCACTATGTCCCATTGACGTAGCCATGTCATTTTTGGCTACTCAGGCATATTCGGCTCATGTCCAGTTTGAAGCTGACAAGATGCACAACTTCATTGAACATAGTTAGCACATCCACTAATAGGTTCATGACATATTGGACAGAGCCAATTCTACGTAAAAGCAGTGACATGATCAACATTGGGTTCACCAAAAATTCTAGGTGGGTGAAAAAGTGTGGCTACATTTGTAGAAGGAGCACCTCGCTGGACCCCACCGCAAGCTTCTCCCACTCTGATATCAGCCATACACCATCACGAAGGCTATAGGGGAAAATACCTTTGAGCTCAGTATTCCACCATTCCTTAGTTTGCACCCAATGTTCAATGTGGACTGCCTTCGGCCCTACTTTCAACCTCTACTAGACACATCGAACATGACAAAACAATTCACACAAACAGTTAAACCCGGAGTGCATGGAACAAGACACAACTGATTATATCTTGGACACATAGATCAAGGACACCTGCTAGCAGAGGATCCAGCTATATTGAGTTTTCAAAGCAGGTCAAATCCTTCACCAGGGCAAGTGGTTCACCAAGGACCAAGTTCAATAGAAATTTACCCACCTCATGGAGGCTCTGCACCCAATGAGGACCATTGATTCCTGAGGGGGGACAAATTATCTAGGTGGATATTGGTGGCCACCCACCTATTCCACCTAGACAGTTTCATCATTTTTCTTATTTTCTATTTTTAGCAATTTTTGGGTCCTCTTCTTTCGAAGCAATTTTGACACCCTAAATGGCTTTTTTTTTAGCTTTGTTGCAATCCCATATCTGAAGGCTGGGGACTACAGAAAAACTTGTAGCCCTTAGAGAAATATTTCTAAAGAGGTATCATACATGCCAAATAGAGATAAGATGACCAAGTTACGACCCCGAGAAGTTGGCTACCCAACTAACCCGAACGAGGCCCATAAACTCTTGGTGTTACATCTCCTTGGGTTACAGTTTTGGTTGTTTATTTTTTTCTCTTATTGTTAAATAATAAAAAGTACCTTGAGCCTCATTGTAACATAGTTAAAAGGCATGTAGCTGCCACATCTCTTCTCAGAGATAATCTACCATCGCCCGAGCTAGTTTATTTTCCATTTTGTTCGTAAGCGTTTTTCAGTATTTGATATTAATGAAATGAAGTGTTATTCTTGCTGCATCTCTGTGCTTATGTTTATTTCTGTATTTTATTACATTCCTGAATAAGTCTGGATCACCCTCCTTCAAACATAGATTCATAACATATGGGCAAGGGACCACATGACTGGCTTGGGTGGCGGAGAAAATGGTGCATCGATCTATCTGGGGGTTATAAGGGGTTGTTAGCTGTCAGTTAAGGACCACCTAGGAGAAAATTTCCCATGCATACTACCCACAGGTGGTGGGTAACAGTTCCTTTACATCTACTTTCCTACCAGAGTATAGAGAACTATATCTAAAAGGGAGGCATAGTTGTGTATGATATATTTCATTTTTTATTGAGAAATAAATATGATCTTACACAAAAAAATAGTAATTATTAAATATATTTGTTTTCAATTTAGTTCTTTTTTTATAATTTTTTTCCTAAGTTGTGTGGGTCTTGGATGACTACGCACTTAACCTTTGGCTTGATAATTTGCAACCTAGGGTCATCTAAACCATCAAAATGACTCAAGGATCGCACCTGACCTAGGCCACACCAACCATTAACATAGCTAGATTTTTGCCCATGGATTTTTGAACTAGTGACCTTCACATCATGAAGTGCCTTAACAATGCACGCCATCATTGTTTATTTAACCCCATGGACATATATTTTTATAAAATAATTAATTTTATTTATTTAAAGTTTTATTTCTTTGAAATGAATGAAATTAAAATTATTAAAAAAAATATAGTTCAAATTGAAATTGTATTATATAAATATTTTTTAATAGATATATAAATAAATCAAAATAGGTTTATATATATATATATATATATATATATATATATATATTGTAAAATACAACATTTGATATTTATTAGAAAAAAGAGGTTATATAACTATCATATCTAGATTCAGATCTTACAGACTTAACAAATAGAACTATACAATCTCGATAGCAACAAATAAAGAGATAAAGAAAAAAAACTTCTCCTCAAGATAGAAAGATACAATAAACCATTTTCCAATCAACCGAGACATCACCATAATGAACATGATATGTTGGACCATATCCCTTGAAACCAAGAACCAGAGGCATCTCTAGTATAGACATTGCATTCAACATTCTCCACATATCATTCAACACATAGAAATATTACAAAAATGCACATTAAAATTACCATGTTTGGAAAAACTTCAAATCCATAAGTTTTGTCACACAGGAGATGTAACACACAAAGAGGTAGACTGAACTTATGCCAACCACAAGAAAATTAATTAATCCATATATGGTGTTGTTCCTTTGTAGACAGTTCTAGGCTAAGCAATTGTGCCAAAGAATCTAATTTATTTTTTTGGTTTTAATTTTAATTGGATGACCAATTCTCTGAACGTTTAATAGAATATTAATTATTTCAGAGAAAATAGAAGGGTTGATTCTTCATCCTTAATAGAATTAATCTTATATTTCTTTGAGATGAAGAAATTAAGAAGAAATATAATTTATTAAACATTCATACTGAGCATTTAATTCATCATATATAGAGGAGATGCATGCATAAAACTTATACAACCAAACAAAATGCATTCATAGATGATAAAAGACAACAATTAAAATATGCATAGGATATATCTTAGAGAGACTGTCCAATAAAATAATCTCTTTCAAATATTATAACTTTGCAGGGGATTTCAGAGAGACTGATAATCAATTTATTCTTACCCATAATCGCCTATGTTAGTTTGAACATGTGCAGAAAAACAAAATTGAATAACTAGATTAACTCACATAGATACACAAGTTGCTTCAGAACAAATCTAGAATCCTTCTATTATCTTCAAAAATAGCTTAAGATTTTACATTCATATCAAGGCTCATCACAAGGGTTTAACCCTTTGTCCTTTAAATTACAAAGTACTTATAGAGTTTCATTCAAAATATCTAGAATTTGAATCAAAAATTTATTATAAAATATATCATCCAAACTACTTTGGATTTTTTACAAAAATAGAACTTAAAAAGATGAAATCTGAATTGATTTGAAATTTTGCACATATTTCAAGGACTTTTGTTGATTACTATAGCTAGAAATCTGCTTTTCTGTTTGTTATTCCTAGAAATCTGTTGTCTACTTCAGAAAATTGGTTGTTGCTGAAAATTGGCATTCTGCTCATGAAAATTTGTTGTCGTTTATTCGATGAGTTCACATAATTTGTCCCATCTCTTTTCATCAGGTATAGAAAATTTTAGTAATTTTATGTATGACTCATCTAATTCAATTTGTTTCTCAAAATTAGGCTAAATTATGAACATGTGCCTAATTTCATGTTGAATTAACAAATCATAACTCAAAGCTTCAATGAAATCATTTCCAGTGACAACTCCTTTGATTTTAGAAAATTTAGTTTTATCCACTATTATCTCATGTAATAGGTGTTGATAATATTCCAATGTAATTCATTTATCACCTATACCATGAAAACCATAAATTCCTTTCTAATGTAGTGCATTAAATTCCCTGTGAAAAGTTTTAATTTCGACTTCCGAATTTTGACATTTATTTTCAAGTTGTAACATTAAATTCCTTTTGGTTAGCACTTTTATTACCTCTAAGATAGCTTCGTTTGTGTCTTCAATGCCATATTCTTCAAGCTCTTCTTTTGTCTTGAAATTTATAGCTTTGATTATCCTTGTTGCATCTCCTGGTCTGTGGTCGGGGTATTCCTTTATTTATTCCACTTCTCATTTTTATCTCTGTAAAAACTCTTTTTGTTCATAAATAAACTCAATTGAAGGTCACAATTCAGTCACTGATGCATTTATATCAATCCACATATTTTTTTTAACCTGGGAAATATTCTCTGTTATTAAAGATTCATTTTCCTAAATATCTAATTTCCTGGTTAGCTTAAATTTATTTTTTATTTCAGCTAAGTAATCATTATCTGTTTTAAGTTTCTTTTCTTTAAACTTATATTTAGTTTTTCAATTTCTTGGTACTTCAGAGAGTATCCCATGAATTTTGACAATTCTGCTGCTGTATCACTGGACTGTGTATTCACTGTAATTTTTTTGCTATTGATTTTCCCGTTGTTGAAGTACCTATAGTAGATGGTGTTGTTATGGGAGTGGCTGCTGAAACAATGAGTTGTTGTTCTTTTTCCCTTAAAATTTTCTCCATATTACCTTCCATTTTTTCAATATGAACATTTTGTTCAACTATCAATTTGAACATATTCTCTCTTTATTTCTCCAATTGGACAACTTCCTTAGCCATTGGATGTTCTGTAGTATGAATTTTAAGCCACTTCCATAATGCCTTAATGTCAACATTTTTTCTCTTTATCGCTTCAGCTACTTTAACATCATTATGATAATATCCTAATTTAATTACCAGATATTCAAGTGCTTTAAGTCTTTTATCTTTGGCTAAAGATGAAATTGTATCCATTTTTAACTGTGTATGGATATTATTCAGGGAAGCTTCTAGTTTGGAGGGTGCCATAGCTGAACGGGCCAGAGTAGAATATATCATCTCTCCTTCTTTCTTATGTAGGTCAATTTGATCAATTGCATGAATTTTCTTGGTACCAAAATAAAAAATAGATGTTTTAAAGTATTCTGCACTTTTAGGGACTAAAACTTTGGGTTCCAAGAAGGCTAACTGAAATTTTCCATTTTTAGTATCAATTGTAGACATAATTATGTACTAGGTAGTGTAAGAGTGTTTCCAGAATTTGGAATATGTGGTGACCTTCAATGATTCATTCTTTCTTCCTAGAATTTTTTTTTTTCTATGTTGTGCCCTAAGAGATAGATGACATAGGAGAATCTGTGATTTCTTCTTCAATTCTTGGAAAGGAAAAAGTATGAAAACCTGTCGACACCATTTTAGCCTGATTTTGTGAACTTTCTCCTTCTAATGTCTCTTCATGAGTATTTTTCTTCTTCCTTTTGTTCAAAAATCTGAATTATGTCTCTTGAATTTATGAAATTGTAGGATACAAACTCTCTCTTGACCTCTTAGTCTCTTTTTCTTGAGGAACTGGAGTCTATCAGTATTCTTGATTTGCACACTACTCTATTTATGGCTTTAATATGTGTCCATGGGTGTGGTATTTTGTTCAAATCTCAGCTTCGAAATAATCCCCAGGGGATAATAAGACCAAGTAAAACTTAACAATTTCATTTGTTTTGATAAATTATCTGCCTCCTTTTCTACTGCTCTAGTATTTATATTGAAAGGACCAATCGACCCTTGACTTGAATTGTGATTTCTGCTTCCCCGATACAAAATGTAAGTCATCCATATTCATCATTTTCCTTGTGTATTCTAAGGAAAATAACCTTATTGCCACAAATATTGTCAATATGTAGGGAGGAAGTTCATAGCCATATATCCTAATCTTTGTATATTCTAGTAAAGATACCATTCTCCAACTTTAGCTTGACCAGTAAGGTGCATGATCCTTATGATTTCAGGGGAAATTCTTGGTATAACATGACTAATAAGAATACAGAAAGACATATGTAGAAACTTTTTCAAAAAAAACATTGAAGGAATATTCCTTTGTGTTCTTCCTTACTAAGGAAGTCCAGTGAATTATAGAGTGAGGTCATCCTTCTGCATCCAAATTCTACAATGAAAATTTGAATCTATCTACTTGATAAAATACAATTAAAGAGACAATAATTGATTGACGTTTAAAATCACCTTCACCAAAGAACTTAAGAAACTAATCATGGATAATGTTTAATAGGAACTGACTGTAATTGAAAATAAATGATGGTTTGTTACCTACAAAGAAAACTGATAAAAAAAATCCTACAATTAGTTCATCATCCCATTGATCAGTGGGATACCCTAACAGACAGGAAACCATAGAAATAATCTACATGGAAATTTCTAAAAATATTGAAGTAGAATAAAGTGGATTATTCCTAGGAAGTTCAGAATTCTCAGGTGGGAAATTTTCAAAAATACGGGCTCTCTGGGAAAGGTGAGTTTTTAATAGATTACCATGAGGGAATCAATAGAAAAGGGATACATAGGCGCTTCGAAATTAATTTGAAGGGCTTGGCATATTGAACCATGAGTAAGTGAAAATAATACGTCATTGTTTTTGGAAATTACAATGCTCTAACAAGGAATATACCTTAGATGGCACCAGGTGACAAATTTAGGAAATTAATGAATTTTGGGAAAGACAAATTGAGGTAGTAAGGATTCCCAAATACTCAATTCTTCACCAACATCAATAATTTTTTGGTTTTCCAAATTGTGGAGTTCATAGAGGTCGAACTCACAGTCGGTTTGTGATATTTTGTATTGGGTTTCGACCAAGGGAAGTTCATCTAAATTTATAACAATGGACAACGTAGTCCTTTCCATGACAAATTTAGGCTTTCCTTTGAGAGTAGACATTGTAAATGATGAAATTACTAGCTTGAGTGTAAAATTACTAGTCTATGATGGTTACTGGTGTAGAAAATGACTGTGAGTTGATATAATTCAAAATCACACCTGCACTGCTACAAGAATAAATGGAGGAAAGAGCATATACATGGTGAGAAATTATTTAAAAATGAATTTTTTGATGAATAACAACTTTGTAAATATTTTCGGGCATGTCTAATTAATTCACTAGATGTTGGTGTGAATAATTAAATTATTTAAATGATTACTTAGCTGTTGGTGGGAGGGATTTATTGATATAACGGTGAAATGGTAAGATCGAATGAGGGAATGACAAGTGGCATGATATGAATGGAGGCGAGAGCAGTGGCAGGAGTGAAGAGTGGTTTTTGTGGGGGGAAGTAAGCGGTTTATGGTTTTTGAATCAGGGGGTACAAACTCAATGAAAGGTTGCCACGTATGTTTGAGTGGTAATATGAAACCCAATTTTTGTTGAATTCTTAGTTAAACTGAGAGGGGGGGGGGTGAATCAGTTTAACACATACATGGACTTTTAAAATTTTTCTCTTAAAACTTATTTACACCTTCACTTCATGATCAACTTAATATGTGAGAAATCTTTATTAGTGAGCAGCAAGTATCAAATAGATTTGTTAATGTAACAGCAGTCTTAATATGTGAGAAACAAGTATTAAGCAGATTAGATAAAATACATCAACACATAGACATCATGCACAGAGATACCAGATATAAGTGGAAACCCATAAAGCGAGAAAACCACATTTTATTATTGTTGTGATGCAAAGGCAAGCTCCAATTCCCTCTCACCACTGATTTTCTGTAGGCACCAACCTACAGGAGGCTCCTACCTCAATTCTGTAAGCTACAACTTGCAAGGAAGCTCCAACTCCCTTCAATTTTCTGCAGGCACCAACCTACAGGAAGCTCCAACCTTAGTCAACTACAACTAACAGCTATCAAGCTTCAACTTGATAGGGAAGCTCCAACTTCCTCAATTTATCAACCGGAATGTTTGCTGATTTACCTCAGATATCAGCTATGTTCTGTAGCATCTCTTTCTGCTTTTCTTTTCTTTGTCTTCTCTGCCTCAATCTTCTATACTCTGCATTATCTATATTTACTCTCTCTCTCACCTCTTGCAGCTTTCTTATTTTCTTCAACTCTTTTCAATTCTGCTGCACACTCTCTTCTTCTCTCATTCTCCTTTTTTCGTCAACTTTCTCCCCTTGGATATTACTCTGTTTTATACAAAAATAGCTTCATGGTTGTTTGTATTCTACTGGGAATTCGAAATGAACAGCCATGTCTCTTTGCCTTCTGCCTTCTCATCTCTTTTCAGCTCACTTAGAAAAATGTAACTGTAGGTGCTTATTTTAATATTAGAGTGGGATATTTGCTCTCTTCCGGAGACTTGCCAATGCATCACAACAATATAAATTAGAATCGTTTACATTCAATTACAATGAGAACTCCAGCTCACTCAGTCAGCCTCTTCGCTGGCTGCGCATTTGTCTTTCCTTTGACTGTGTCTTTGTCCCTTTCGGCTCTATTTGTTTCCTTATTCACTATCGCAGGTTAACGGCCATATGCCAAACATTTGTAATTGTGCCTTTTATATCAGTGCTTTATATATATATATATATATAATTGAATTTCAACTCTCGGCATACTTATACAGAGCTTTAGTAAACAAACTGCCACGTCCACTATAACAATAAAGAATCATGTTAATACATAAAAAATTCCCTTTCAAGCCCACTTGCAACACTTTCTGATGCGATATATTACTCCTCGAATTCTTCCGATTGCAATTGATCACAATCGCAATTTCCATTTGAATGTATTGACATTCCAGTGCTCCAATGATCTGATTCCGATGATTCACTATTTATCGGAACTCAACCATATATGAATCATAGTTTATAAAGCTCATCGGGCCCGGTCTTTCATCGCAATCACAATATTTTAATATATTGCTCTGATGTTCTACTTTTGTCTGATGTGATTGACCACTGTTCACTGTATTTTTCCGATGCGATGAATCACTATTCTGCTGATGCGATGTACGGGCCCGGAACTCAAAAACACATATGAATCATGACTTATTGATCCATCGGGTCTGCATTTCAATCGAAACTCTTGTCAACATGTTCTGTTGCCCTTAGATTATCTGATGCGATGGCATACCTTTAAGCCAGACTTCAAACACACATGAGTCACCGTGTATAATGAATCAGCTCCGGAACTCAATTGCAATCGCAATATTTTGATAACAAGTTCCGCTACTAGCTTTTCTCCGATGTGATTGGGTGAGGGTCCCACAACATAAGACTTTTGTTTGATTTAAATCTGAACAAACCTTTTGTATTCTTAATTTCACATCCATAACTATAATATCTATATACGCCTTGTACTTTAACCATTAGCACGAGATTTTATGATGTATTCAATTCACGGGCCCACATATATTTGATAAAATTTACACCTTTAATTCATTCAAATGCCAGCGCCCTTTGAACATCTAAACCCGCATACAAATGCATTATATAAGATTTGATCTTTATATATATATCAATATATTATAGACCAACACATATATATATATACTCCACATAGATCAAAAGTCAGACCATGTATTGGACCCTTTGTTTAAAAGATGCTACCCTTTGTTTGATATATATGTATACTTTGCCAATGGTTTGAAACTAACATTGCTCGTCGAGCCCACGATGCATTGCACCCTGACTTTATATATTGCGTACCATATAAATATATATGGTTTGGACCTTTGCATATAAGGCGCAACATAAATGAGGCGCTGCATATATATAAGCTTTATGTTTCAGCTTTATTGTATCCTCCAGCATGGGTTATGATTCTCGGAATAAGGTTTATATATATACTTTGCCACTTAGGTTAAGATTCCCAGAATTGTGTTTATGTATCCTCCAACTGTGGTAAGGATTATCGGAATTTATGTTTAGTGTATCTACCAGCTGGGGTAGTGATTCTCGGAATAACGGCTCTGCCTCTACCTCTGCCTTTCTGCGATAACGACTCTGCCTCTGCCTCTGCCTTTCTACAATAACGACTCTGCCTCTGCCTCTGCCTTTGCCTTTCTTCTTCTGCCTTTGCTACTTCTGCCTCTGCCTCCACTGTACCTCTGCTGCTCGACCTCTGCCTTTGCCTTCGATGTACCTCTGCTGCTCGACCTTTGCCTCTCTATGCATCTGCTACCTTCTTTGCCATCAATGACATTATTTCCAATAGTCTCCCCCTTTGGCATTGATGGCAATACACTTTCTCTTTGGCAATACACTTTCTCTGTTTGCCTGCTCTTCCTCCCCCTTTGACATCAATGGAAAGGGGTTGCACATCTCGAGTGTAGATTCTATCCTTTTTCAACATTTCTTGCATTTCCTCTCTTTGAGATCTTTGGACTTTGTTCCCTGCTGCTCCAAACTTTGGATTAGATCTAAAAAACTGACCCTGAATCTCTTATGCTGGATGTATTCTTGCCATAATCCTTTTGATCCTGAGGACCTGTTTTATCCTTCCCTTGCTGGTTGATCTCCCCCCTAGAATGATATTCTCGTTTCTGTTCTCCCCCTGAAACTGTGTTTTTTCTTCATATCAGAGAGTAGCATCTACAGATACTACCCCTAGTCTGTCTCTCAAATATTCAAATGGTTCTCTAGCAAGTGGTTTGGTAAATATATCTGTTGTCTATTCTTTTGTTGGTACATACTCCAGTTTTACTATCTTCCGAACCACTTGTTCTCGGAGAAAATGATACTTGATTGGGATATGTTTAGTTTTTGAGTGAAGCACAAGATTTTTAGATATACTTATAGCACTTGTATTATCACATTTGATTGAGATAGGTTCATCAATGCTTACCTTCATGTCTTGGAGGGTTTGCTTCATCCACATGACTTGTGTACAACATGCCGCTGCTGCTATATATTCTGCTTCTACTGTAGACAAAGAGATAGATGTTTGTTTCTTGCTTAACCATGCCAGCGGAATTTCTCCTAAATATAAAGCACCTCCACTTGTGCTTTTCTTGTCATCCACATAGCTGGCCCAATCTGCATCTGTGTATGCTGTCAAGGTGAAGCTTTTGCCTTTAGGATACCAAAGTCCATAATGTGTTGTTCCTTGTAGATATCTAAATATTCTTTTGACTGCCAGAAGATGGTTTTTTTTAGGTGCTGCTTGATATCTAGCCGCTAGTCCTACTGCTAGCATGATGTCTGGTCTTGATGCTGCCAGATACAATAGACTTCCTATCATGGATCTATAGAGTTTTTGATCTATATCAGTAGATCCATCATCAACACACAGCTTGCATCACGTGATCATGGGAGTTGACACAGGTTTTCAGTCCTCCATTTTGAACTTTTTCAATATTTCTTTTAAGTATTTTTCCTGTGAGATTAATGTGCCTGTGTTCTTTTGCTGAATTTGAAGTCCTAAGTAGAAACTGAGTTCTCCAATCATGGACATCTCAAACTCTGATTTCATCTTCTCAGCAAACCCTTTTTCTAGTTCATCTCTGTTGCTTCCAAACATAATGTCATCAACATATGCTACAACAATCAGGAGTTCATTTTCATGGGCTTTTATGTATAGATTGTTGTCTACTCCACCTCTCTTAAAGCCTTGTTTTTGTAAATATTTATCCAGTCTTGAGTACCAAGCACGAGGATCCTGTTTCAGTCCATATAGAGCCTTTTTCATTCTACACACATAGTCTTCTTTGTCTGTTAAAGAGAAAACTTCTGGTTGTTCCATGTAGACTTCTTCTTCTAGATCTCCATTCAGAAAAGTAGATTTTACATCCATTTGATATACCTTGAATTCTTGATAGCATGCAAAGGCCAGAAACATTCTGATGGCTTCTATTATGGCTACAGGGGCAACTGTTTCATCGAAATCAAGTCCTTCGATTTGTGAATATCCTTTGCAGACAAGTCTGGCTTTATTCCTGATTACTCGTCCTTCCTCATTCATTTTATTTTTGAATACCCATTTTGAGCCTATGAAATTTTTCCCAGTGGGTCTAGGAACTAGTTCCCAGGTATTGTTTTTCTAAATTTGGTCTAATTCTTCATTCATAGAATTCACCCAATACTTGTCCTTGCTAGCTTCTTCAAATCTCTTTGGCTCTATTTGTGATAACATGGCTATGTATAGCTCTTCTGTCTGTTCAGTGAGCTACCTTCTTGTTTGGACCCCTGCTCTCTTGTCTCCAATGATCTAGTCTTCAGGACGATTATTCTAAGTGTATCTTGAGGGGGCTTTCGAGCTTAGCTCTGCATCTTCTATTGTCTTTCTTGTTTCATCATCATTTTGGTTTTCTTCTTCATGATTGTCTGATGGACTGCAGCAGTCTATATCTCCTGTATTGTTTGGAAGTTCTTCATCAAATCTCACATCAATACTTTCTACTATTTTTCGAAGAGTCTTGTTGTAGCACCTGTACCCTTTACTTTTGGAAGCATATCCTAGAAAAATCCCTTCATCTACTCTTGCATCAAATTTCCCAAGATTTTCATCATTATTCTTTATATAACACTTTCTTCCAAAAATTCTAAAATGTTTGATTGAAGCTGGCTTTCCATGCCATAGTTCATAGGGAGTCTTGTCACTGCTTGGCCTTAAGTGAGCTATATTAATGATATGCACCGCTGTGTGTACTTCTTCTGTCCAGAAGGTTTTAGGAATATTACTCTCTTGCATCATGTCTTTGGCAATTTTTTGAACAGATCTGTTTTATCTCTCTGCTACTCCATTTTGCTGAGGTGTCCCTGCAATAGTAAAATGTTTTTTTATGCCATATTCATTGCATAGATATGCAAAGTCATAATCTATGAATTCACCTCCTCTGTCCGATCTGATGCATTTTAGCTTGCATCCTGTCTAATTTTCTGCTAATGCTTTGAATATTTTGAATTTTTCCAGAGCTTCCAATTTATTCTTGAGAAATGCAACCCATGTCATTTTGGAGAATCATATATTATCAGCATAAAGTAGGATTATCCACTTGGTGTTTTAGTTCTTGCAGGTCCACACAGATCCATGTGCACAAGCTGGAGTGGTATTCTTGTTGATAACTCATCTTTAGCCTTAAAGGATGTGCGGGTCTGTTTACCCAATTGACAAGATTTGCATATGGTATTAGAAGGCCTTTTTATTTCTGGCATGTCTCTGACTGCTTTCTTCTTGCTCAGCCTAATGATATGATTGAAGCTGAGATGTCCCAATCTCCTATGCCATAACCATGACTCCTCAATTTTGCTAAGATTCCATGCTTCATCTTCCTCTTTCACGATGTAAACATTGCTCTCTGTTCGAACACCTTTAAGCAGAGTCTTACCTGTGGTGCTTGATCTGACTTCACAGTCTTGTGATTTGAAAAGGTATTTGCAGCCTTTTTCACACATTTGATTGACACTCAGCAAATTTTCTTTCAGCCCATCTACAAATAGTACATCTTGGGCCTTACCTCTGCCATTATCTAAGCTGACTGAGCCCTTTCCCTTGATTTTTCCTGATTTATCATTGCCAAAAGTAACATTACCAGTTTTCTTTTCATCAAAAGTTATAAATTTTCTCCTGTCTCCTGTCATATGTTTTGAGCAGCCACTATCTAGATACCATTGGCTTTTCAGATCTTGAGCAGTTAGAGCCAGGTCACACTTATTCACCTTCTTTTTCCACTGGAAGCATCCTTTTGTTTGGTATATTTTGTGAGATGATGAATCACATCCTTTCAGAGGACATTTGGAGGGCATATGTCCAACTTGATTGCATACACAACGTTTGATCATAATTTTTGCAAAATTGTGAGTATGAACAAAATTTCTTTGATTCATTAACCTCCTTGAGGTGTTGAACGTCAATATTTGTCCATACTTTCTACATTCAATAATTTTATGGCCAAATTCATTACAATAAAAACAATAACCATAGAAATTATTTTCATACCTGATGTAAGGTTGTCTTCTCCATTTGTTTGCTTGAGACAGTCTCTTCACTGTTTGCATCTTTTGCTAGTTTGAATCACTCCTCCTTGCATGACAGTATGCAGCAATGTGTCCCAGCTTGTGGTAGACATAACAGGTGGCATTCTTTATAGGAGGGAAGAATCTCCTTGATGGCTTCCAAATTTGACATACTCAGGAGCATATGATCTTTTTCCTGTTGTCTTAGTATTTACTGCATTGTTTGTTACTGGAGGTTTCTTCTGATCTCTGTCTTCCTCATTACATGTTTCTTCTTTTGTAGGAATTGTTTGAGCTACTTAATCATTCTCCTTTTCTTTTACAAAAATAATCTCTCTGTTTTCTTTTTCTTTGCTTTTACTTGATTCTCCTTCATATCCTATTCCCGTTTTTATCATAGGAGATCTTTGAGAATCCAGAATTTCGTTCAACTTACTAGAGATTGTTGTTCGAGAGGAATTTGTAGATACTTTCCTCTGATCATTTTCTAACTTATTTTTGAGACATACTACTTCTTCTTCCAACTTCTCTTGTTCTTGAGTTTTATCCTTGATTTTCTTAAGTAACATGTCCTCTATCTGCTTGGCTTCTTCAAGATCTATCTTTAGCTACATAAGGACTTCTGAATTCTGTTCTTCTCGTACATACTTGAGGAGAATGTCCTTTTGTTTTCTGCATTTCAACTTGAGTCTATCAATCTCTTCCAGAGCACTTCTTATCTCCCCCTCAAGGTCGACTTCACCTTCTCCTTCTTCATCTTCTAGCAGGAGACCTTCAAGTTATTCTATGGCCATCAATAAAAATTTAGAGGTTCCTTCTTCACTTGAAGGTTCATCTAAGTCTTCAGATGTACTATTGTCTTTTTGAGCATAGAAGGATTTTCTGCTGAACTTCTTTCCTTTCTGCCAGTTCTTTGGTGTATTTTTCTCTGATTCTTGAGCCCGATTCCTTACTTTCTTGTGAGGACACTTAGCAGCATAGTGTCCAACTCTTCCACAGTTAAAGAATTTGAAAGGAATTTTACCTTTGTATTTACCTGAGCCTCTATCTAGTTTCTTGACAAATTTTGCCTCTTCTTCATCCGAGCAAGAGCATATGTCTTCCTCTTCTTCTTTCTTCTTTTCTGTTTTGAAGGCTGCCTCCCTTCTACTTGGCTTCTTCTGTGGGAGCCTCATCTCATATGCTGTTAGATTTCCAAGTAGCTGGTTCATGGTCAAGGTCTCCCAATCAGCTGTCTCTTCTATTACAGACACCTTGGGATTAAATCTGGGTGGAAGAGATCTTAGAATATTTTGTACAATTACAACTTCTTTTATGGTTTCACCTAGAGCCTTCATGTTATTTACTATTTCTGCAACCCTTATAAATAAGCTAGCCATGTCTTCATCATCATTCATTTTTAAGTTCTCAAACTGGGCTCTATAGACTTGAAGTTTGGCAGTGTTAACCTTCTTGTCTCCTTCATGGATGTTCTCCAGAGTATCCCACATTTATTTCACAGTGTCTTTGTGCATTACTTTGATAAACTCTGCTTCACACAATCCATTTAAGATGGCATTCATGGCTTTTGCAATAACTACAAAATCTTGTTTGGTTTCTTTCTCTGTGTCAGTTGCCTTTGGGGCATATTCGAATTCCACAGCAGCCCAAACTTCTATTCCTAGAGACATTATGTATGTCCTCATTCTGATTTTCCAGAAAGCATAATTTTCACCTGTAAAGAAAGGGGCTTTATTGGTTGAGCATCCTTCTTTACTAGCCATCCTAAGAACCTAGGATCTCCTTTCAGTTGTTAAATTGGTACAAAGGAACCTCGTCTGATACCAATTGTTGAATTCTTAGTTAAACTGAGAGGGGGGGGGGGGGTGAATTAGTTTAACACATACATGGACTTTTAAAACTTTTCTCTTAAAACTTATTTACACCTTCACTTCATGATCAACTTAATATGTGAGCAATATTTATTAGTGAGCAGCAAGTATCAAACAGATTTGTTAATGTAACAACAGTCTTAATATGTGAGCAACAAGTATTAAGCAGATTAGATAAATCACATCAACACATGCACAAAGACACCAGATATAAGTGGAAACCCATAAAGGGAGAAAACCACATCTTATTATTGTTGTGATGCAAAGGCAAGCTTCAACTCCCTCTCACCACTGATTTTCTGTAGGCACCAACCTACAGGAGGCTCCTACCTCAATTCTGCAAGCTACAACTTGCAAGGAAGCTCCAACTCCCTTCAATTTTCTGCAGGCACCAACCTACAGGAGGCTCCAACCTTAGTCAGTTACAACTGACAGCTATCAAGCTTCAACTTGATAGGGAAGCTCCAACTTCCTCAATTTATCAACCGGAATGTTTGCTCATTTACCTCAGATATCAACTCTGTTCTGCAGCATCTCTTTCTGCTCTTCTTTTCTTTATCTTCTATGCCTCAATCTTCTATACTCTGCATTCTCTATATTTACTCTCTGTCTCACCTCTTGCAGCTTTCTTATTTTCTTCAACTCTTTTCAATTCTGCTGCACACTCTCTTCTTCTCTCATTATCTTTTTCGTTAACTTTTTCCCCTTGGATATTACCCTGTTTTATACAAAAATAGCTTCATGTCTGTTTGTATTCTACTGGGAATTTGAAATGAACATCCATGTCTCTTTGCCTTCCGCCTTCTCATCTCTTTTCATCTCACTCAAAAAAATGTAACTGTAGATGCTTATTTTAATATTATAGTGGGATATTTTCTCTCTTCCGAAGACTTGCCAATGCATCACAACAATATAAATTAGAATCGTTTACATTCAATTACAATGAGAACTCCATCTCACTCATTCAGCCTTTTGGTTGGCTATGCATTTGTCTTTTCTTTGACTGTGTCTTTGTCCCTTTCGGCTCTGTTTGTTTCCTTATTCACTATTGCAGGGTAATGGCCATATGCCATACATTTGTAACTATGCTTTTATAATGTGCTTATATATATATATATATATATATATATATATATATATATATATATATATATATATAGATATATATAATGTAATTTCAACTCTCGGCATACTTATACAGAGCTTTAGTAAACAAACGGCCACGTCCACTATAACAATAAAGAATCATGTTAATACATAACAAATGCCCTTTCGGGCCCAATTGCCACTCTTTCCGATGTGATATATTACTCCTCGACTTCTTCCGATTGCGATTGATCACAATCGCAATTTCCATTTGAATGTATTGACATTCCAATGCTCCGATGCTTCAATTCCGATGATTCACTGTTTACCGGAACTCAACCATATATGAATCATAGTTTATAAAGCCCATTGGGTCCTGTCTTTCATTGCAATCACAATCTTTTAATATATTGCTCTGATGTTCTGCTTTTGTCCGATGTGATTGACCATTGTTCACTGTATTTTGCCGATGCAATGAATCACTGTTCTACCGATGCGATGTATGGGTTCGGAACTCAAACACACATATTAATCATGACTTATTGATCCATCGGGTCTGCATTTCAATCAGAACTCTTGTCAACATGTTCCGCTACCCTTAGATTCTCCGATGTGATGGCATACCTTTAAGCCGGACTTCAAACACACATGAGTCACCGTGTATAATGAATCGGGTCCGGAACTCAATCACAATCGCAATATTTTGATAACAATTTCCGCTGCCAGCTTTTCACCGATGCGATTGGGTGAGGGTCCCACAGCATAATACTTTTTTTTTATTTAAATCCGAACAAACCTTTTGTATTTTTAATTTCGCATCCATAACTATAATATATATATACGCCTTGTACTTTAACCATTAGCACGGGATTTTATGATGTATTCAGTTCACGGGCCCGCATATATTTGATAAACTTTACACCTTTAATTCATTCAAATGCCAGCGCCCTTTGAACATCTAAACCCGCATACAAATGCATTATATAAGATTTGATCTTTATATATATATATCAATATATTATAGACCAACACATATATATATATACTCTGCATAGATCAAAAGTCAGACCATGTATTGGACCCTTTGTTTAAAAGATGCTACCCTTTGTTTGATATATATGTATACTTTGCCAATGGTTTAAAACTAACATTACTCGTCAGGCCCACGATGCATTGCACCCTACATTTATATATTGCACACCATATAAATATATATGGTTTGGACCTTTGCATATAAGGCGCAACATAAATGAGGCGCTGCATATATATAAGCTTTATGTTTCAGCTTTAGTGTATCCTCCAGCGTGGGTTATGATTCTCGGAATAAGGTTTATATATATACTTTGTTGCTTGGGTTAAGATTCCCAGAATTTTGTTTATGTATCCTCCAGCTGTGGTAAGGTTACTCGGAATTTATGTTTAGTGTATCTACCAGCTGGGGTAGTGATTCTCAGAATAACGGCTCTGCCTCTGCCTTTGCCTTTCTGCGATAACGGCTCTGCCTCTGCCTTCGCTGTACCTCTACTGCTCGACCTCTGCCTCTGCCTTCGTTGTACCTCTGATTCTCTACCTTTTCCTATCTCTGCATTTGCTGCCTTCTTTGCCATCAATGAAAATATTTCCAACAATTTTCGGACCCCCACCCCATTAACCTTAGAAAGTGTGAAGGGGTCCTAAACTCACCATCTGTCATTGATTGAGGCAGGGATGATCACAACCACTTATTTCCAATCACACTTTAATTGTACATGACAAACTATAAAATCATACTTTATTACAAAATAAAGAAATCCTCAAAAATCAAAAGAATTAAAATAGGAAACATTTTAACTAGTGCGACAACCTTAGGGATTTCATTCATTTATTTTTTTCATTTCTTATATACATATTTTTTATTCTTTTTTATATTTTATATTTTTATTTTTACAGAATGAATAAAAATTAGAAAGATAACCAGGGTGAAAATAAGTTACAACATATGACATATGCATGCAAAGCATCATTAACTAAAACATACATAGTATAATACTCATCCACGGAGAAATTGAAATCTAGCCCTAGATACATACCACAAGGGAAACACAAGCATAAACAAAGTGTTGTTGTGACATAAATGCACTAAAACAATTAGGGCTAGAAAAACAACCTACATTACATCACCAACTCGCAGACCTAGAACATAGATGATATTCAAATTCCTTCTTGCACCAAAACTACTAAATATGAAGGGAGTAAACAAACCGACCTCAAAACCAACAGGCCAATGTTTTGAGAAACAAGAAAACCATCTACAACTCTAGAATATGAATAACAAAATAATGACAAAAATACTTAAGAATAACTATTGCTAATCATAATTAGAGGAAGTTATAGTTAGATCATGAGAATTGTCAATTGATGGATCATTGGGATCACCAGGTGGATTAGTGAGATCACCAGAAGTTGAATCCAACACTAGAAAGTTTTCCACCCGAGCGAATCGAGAATTCACACTATCTAAATAGAATATTTGTTTCTAGAGCATACATTTTATGTCCTCCAATGCTAAGAATAAATTATATTTCTTGACTTTTTTTCTTTCAAAATGAAATGAAACAATGTATCCATTCTTTTATGTAAATCTAAAATGTTCAAGAAATGAAGTCACATTTTCGTAAATCTACCTAGATCAAGAACCCATTTCATATCTTATCCTACCATTTCCAAATCATAGTGATATGGACATTACACTTGTTCTTTAGACTTAAAAAATAAATATCTTTCCTCACCTGAAGAGGAAAATCATCAAATAAATTTGCAATTGAGTCATATGAAAAGGACAGACTCGTTTGAGCCCAAAATTACATATTCCCCCCCTTATACTTATCTTTCTTTGGAAAGGAGGCTTAATATAGTGGCAAGGGAGAAATGGAGAGAACTAATAAGATAACCTCAACTTGATAAACAAGAAAATGAATGAGACATGGATCCTTGAAACCCTGACCTAAAGACTAACAAATCATCCCCCAACTACCACACTAGAGGACAAAATTCAATTAAATTACCAAATTCACCACAACACAGACACATAATACACTAAATTCCTTGAATCCATAACAAGCAATAAAATCTATAGATACCCAAAAAAAATACAAGAGAAATTCCGACGCCCAAAATGCACAGTGTCACCAATAAGGTTAAACCCAAAATAGTTAAATAGAATTTCACTTGAACTAATTGATTGAAAATAAAATTCAGAGACTCAAAGAAGCTTTGATACTCGTGTCTACACTTGAAATTTGAGTAAACCGAAAAGGAGATAAGACAAAAATATAATTATAAAAAAGTAAATTTTTTCTTTCCCTCCAAAATTTATAACTGTTATTTATTATTTTTCCTTAGGAGGCCACTTTTAAGCTGAAATTTCCTGTAATTTTGGTCACAATGTTGACTCATGGTGAACGATGGTGAAGAACCTCAAGTAATAGTTGGGTTCAACATGTTTGCAGATGCGATTTTAATGAACAAGGTGTTGGATGAAGTTGATGAGAAGAAAAAAAAGATGGCTAAACTTGAGGGTAGAGTCAAGGTAGAAAACACCAAAAAAGAGAAGATCAGTTATCAGGAAACAAGTCATGAGGAACGTAAGGTACGATATGAATACGTTGAGTGGAGGTATGGTCAAACCGTGAATGAAGTGAAGGAATTCAAGCTTTGAGAGATCGGGGAATGGAAGAGATGGAAAAGATGCAGAAAATCCTTTTCGAAGCTATGAATGAGGTTGTGATTTTGAAGAAATAAGTTGGGTAAGGTTCGATTGGCAGAGCTTCCCACATCAAATAAAGGATCTTGATGCATACGATGGAGTAAAAAGGGCCAAGACTCTTCAAAACTTTCTATGTAGCATATAGTAGTACCTTGAGATATTGGAGCTTGCATGAGGAAGCGAAGGTGAAGTTAGTTGCACAATTCCTAATGAAATATGCCAAAATGTGGTGGAGAAGAAGGATGGATCATATTTCCCATGACAATGCTAAGGAAATTGTGACTTAAGAATAAATGGAGGAAGAATTGTTGGCTCACATCAGCCCATAAGATGAAATGTGGGATGCTCGTATGAAGATCAAGTATATCAAGAAAAATGGAAGTTTACAAGCTTATTAGAGTGAATTTTCTAATGTGATCTTGGAGTTACCCAACATGGTCGAGAAAAACAAGGTTTTCAACATCATTATTGGGATGAAACCTTAGGCTTTCAATGAGGTAAAGAGGAATAAGATTAAGACACTTGAGGAGGAATTTGTTGTTGTTTATAGGTTGGTTGACCATAATGAAGAAGGAGTAGAAGACAAGAAGAATAAGTCTTTTAAGGAAGATGAAGTGACTAGAAGTGAAAAATCAAAAGGGAAGAAGCCATTCAAGTGTTGGTTGTGCAATGGCAACCATGTGGCAAAGAAATGTCCTTTGAGACCAAGTCTCAAAACCATTACACAATCAGATGGAAATAAGAAAGAGGAAACAACAGTTGGTGTGATGCATATTTAGGTTGTTGTAGCAGCGATGGATGCTATCCTAAAGCATGATCTTGAGAGGAAAAAGTTCGAGTATGTTGAGATGAAATTCGGGCACGGTGTGTTGCTCACGATGGTGGACAACGATGTGACCCAAAAATTCATGAGAGAAGAGGCTGCAAGAAAATTTGGACTAAAGTTCGTTCCAACTCAAGCACATCTTAAAGTAGTGAACTCACTACTGGATCAAGTCATTGGGATCACAGAAGAAGTGGAAGTAAGAATCGGTGAATGGAAAGGTAAAGTCGACTTCATGATTGTTTGTATGGATGATTATGAAGCAGGTTTGGGAATTGAATTCATGAAATTATATGAAGCATTGATCATGGCACATTTGAAAAAGTTGTTCATATATGATGGAGGGGGGGGGGGGGGGGGGGAGGGGGGGAGAATCATTGAGTATTCAAACCTTGGTAGCTATGTAGAGTGAGTATAAGATAACAGTGATGAGTGTGGAGAAGGATCGGAAAAATAAGGAAGTCTATGAGAGGTTGAACCGAACGGAGGAAAAAATCATGGAATAAACATAATTTATAAGAACACTGCCAAATATTGTGTTGGACTTCAAAACCAAGTTAGAGGCAATGGAAGGTTTCACAACAGAGTGTAAGGTTCAAAATTTGGAGAAACGACGAAAGGAATGTTGAAATTTGCAGCAAGAAAAAGTGAAATTGGCAATGAGAAACAACATGATAGCACACACACTAGTGTGGGACCACAGGTCACACAGCGATGGGTCCTAGTGATACATTAGTGTGCAAGCCAATTTATTAAATAAATTGGAAATGTGTCTAATTTAATTGTCCCTTAATTAAATTGGACAATAAATTGTAATATTATCTCATAAACACTTGTAATAGTTAACTGAGTGTGATATACTTAGTTAGCTCATGAAATTTGAGTTGAGGGTGGTTGGTGAGGCATGTATAGTGATTCTATTTGTTTTAGAGTCCAAGTTGTATTTAGTGTATTAGTTTAATGCATGAGAAATCAGTTTACTCAATTAAGTGAGTTTAACTAGTTGTAAATAATTGTTTCACTAGTGAGAGGTCAAGTGAATTAAATCATATTTAATTCACATGCAGTGATCTGTCAAGTGACTTATGATTTACTATTAATAGCTCCATGCATGTCAGTTCTGATGAAGACCGAGTTGTGACAAAGGTTAAAAGGAAGTTTACTATCAGTTGTATTTTTAGCAAACTACCCACATGTAGTTAAAACGTCATAGGATTGACCATGATGTTTGTGCATTCAAGGAAGGATGAAATTCCTAAATAATAGGAATTGCATTCCATGGGGATTGCATGAGCAAGGCAGGCCGAGCAGAGGCTGATAATTGGCTAAGTACTAGCCCAATTTTGTCCAGATCAGTGTGAGACAGTCAAGATAGTTCAACAGACTCTTGTGAGAAGAGTGAATTTTATTGTTTCATGATTCCTTGGTTCATTATATAATAGAGATAGAGGGGTTTTGAGCATAAATATTTTCCTAGGAAAAAATTATGTGCTGTGGATTGATTTGCTTCTTTATTTTACTTGGTGTGATTGTGCGACCGTGTTTAATTTCCACAGAATTAATTGTAGAAGGATTCAATATCTTGCTCTAGTATATTGCATGATCAGATTGAATCCATTGGTAAATACATATTTTTTTTATAATTTATACATAGTATCGGAGCACTAGAAATCACAATAGTGGAGAAGAAATTGATTTTGTGTTGAACAATATTCAAACTTGTAGATACTTTCGTTGGTGTGACAAGCAGATCAAGATGGCTTTCAATGGATTAAGTTTGGAATATGCACTCGAGGGAAGTTCTAATTATATTATAGGGAAAGAAAGAATGTAGGTAGTTTTGGAGGACATCAGGTTGAAATAATTCGTTGATAATGATATTCCCAAGCCCGTAGCAGTAGACACTTCTCTTCTTGATGCTTAGAAAACGAAGGTAGCAAGGGCGAGGATGATCTTATTAGAGGGATTTTGCGATAACATTGTCTCGAGTATCCATGGAAAGGAGACTCCACATGCAATGTGGAAGGCCTTGACATATTTGTTTCAGAACAACAATGATGAAAGGAAGTTGGCGCTGAAGGACAAGCTCAGGAAAATCAATAAGGAGGAGGGCGAGACGGTACCAACATACTTGGCGAAGTTATCTCAATGTCGAGATGAGCTTGGACGTGTTGGTGTGACCATAGTAGATGATTACTTGGTGAGCCTAGCACTTCTAGGCCTTCCCAAGAGCTGGCATAGTTATCAGGACTCTATCAATGGGAGGGAGAAGTTACTAGATTGAGAGGGACTTTCGTCAGATTTGGTATAAGAAGAGTTTAGACGAAATACCAGGGGTGGATCCTCAGCCAAGACTAATGATGAGGAAGACTATGCCTTGGACAGTAAGGCAAAGAAGGCCAGGGGAAATAAATCCCAAGGTGAAGCGGGCAAAAAATAATTGTCCAAGATCAACTTCTTTCACTGTCATGAGCATGGGCACTATGCTACTAATTGTCCACAGAAGAAAAGAAAGAAGGAGCCTGCAGTTTCAGCAGGTGAAGCATTGGCTTCACATTTCTAGCTTGATTTTACTCTCATTTCATGCATGGCCAACACTGTAATGGGATGCATGTGGTATCTATACAGCAATTCCTCGTTCCATATGACATGGAATAGAGATCTCTTCAATGTCTTGGAGGAGAAGGACCTCCAGCAAAGCATAAAGTTTGGAGATGATGAGAATTATAGAACTACTGACATAGGTATAGTTACCTTTCAAAGGGATAATGGCTCCCATCTTAGACTAGTAGATTTTTTGCATGTTCCATGCCTAAGGAAGAATCTTGTCTCCGTAGTGGTATTGGAAGAATGTGGTTATGAAGTAATATTTAGAAAAGGAAAAACTTTCCTTAAACACATAGCCACGGGATATGTGAAGCATATCGGTTCTAGAGTCAAGAAAATGTATGCTCTCGAGGTTGAGGATGCAAGCAAGGCTTTGAGGAGCAAAGTAGTGGTTAGTGACTTGGTGGTTGAGAGAGAGCAATTATCTCAGCCTCAAAAGCAGTCTCAGAAGGTTGTGGAGCAGCACCAATTGGAGAAGCAAAGAGGTGATGGAGTGGAAGAGTCCACTCAAGCAGAGACCTATAGGAAGGGGAAATTTCTATCCAGAACAACATAGGCATTAAATGCAGTTATACCTCCAAGTATGAGGTGGGGCGATGTGCATAATTAATTCCAAGAAGAAATTTGGGCAGGGTTCATTGAGATGATGTGTATCATGGATCAAACCTGGCTACGGGGAGCCCACAGTACATGAGTAGTAGGAAAGATCGGTTAGATTGATGTAGTCAGATTTTAGGAAGACAAAAATCAGAGTGACATGTTGTTGTAGAGGTAAATCCCCTCTGCGAACAGAGGCGATTCCTACTAGCCCAGACTGGGTCTAGCAACAATCATATCATGCTAAGGCGCAAGTTCCTAATTGCAATAGGCAAACTTGCGATGAATGCCTACCTCAAGTCCAATGTTGTTGTTTGTAGAGAAGATGACGCTCCAGTTCCCTTGCCTCGCAGATCACAATCCTTTTGCTCACCGCGATCGAACACCTACACACATAAGAAACACGACAAACACAAGCGTAAAACCCGATATATGCAATTATGTATCAGTCAGAGAAGACACAACTCATGATCATAATGAAAAATATGAGTGGAACCATAACCAATAGTCGCTTATCATTAATTCATACAAATGAAAATACAACCTGGCTCTGATGCTGAACCTTCCTTTGGCGGGTCGTCAGCGGAATACGTCTCGGTAAAGCTTGTTAGGAATGGGGACAAGCCTCTCTCTTCAATCGTCAATCTCCTTGCTATGGATTTGGCACTATGAGGACTATCAAATCTCTTGCAGCATTCTTTAGGCTATGAAGGCTCTTGGAGATTAGCTTGCAAAGGGAAATGGAAAGCTTATATAGATGGTGGAAGGGGATTTGGGATCCCTACTATCATGGGATTGGCCCTATCCTCAAGGAATCTTCCATGAGAGGTGGAAAACTACTTCCTCTACATGGAGATCCGGAGCCAACCTCCCAACTCAATTTAGAGACCAGTTTATGAATTGGTTGGGGTTAATCTTCCGCCATTTATTTTTTTAAAAGACCCTTTATTAAGCCTAGCGTGAGTGTGAATCTGAGACAGAGCACCAATTGGTGTGCCCTATTTGAAGGATTTCCCCCATTGGTGCGGGTATAACACTAGCTAGTCATGCCAAGGATGAAAAGGCTATTTTTAGGGTTTTTCACAAGGAGTTGTCTTCAGGGGAATGAAAGTTCATGTCTAGGGGAATGCCATGAAAGTGTTTTCAGATCATTTCACTACTCACAGGTCATGGAATAAGCCCTCCAATATGCGGGACATGGATTTGCAGGGATGGTGACAAATTGCTGTGTAACAGATGCCCCTAAAGCATGAGGCCCGAAAGAGAGAGAGGGGTGAAATTCTTTACGAGAACGTGTCCAACTGAAAACACTGTCGTCGGAAGACCTGCGTAGAGAAGTACAACTGACGTCTCAAATACATGATATATGTGGTATGGGTGCAGCCATCCATAACAAAGTATACAATAATCCAGATCCAAGGTATGGTCGCAGCCATCCAGTGAGGATCGATAAATAGACTTAGGTATGGTCGCATCCATCCAATCAGTGAGTCATGTAACTAATCATAATAATCCACAAAATCGCAGCCTGGATTCTAACAGACAAAATCCAGGGTCTTGCACTCCATCTCAACCCGAACAAAGTACAAGTTCAAGCATGCGAATAAGTGAGCTAGAGTTGAACATGCAAGAACATCGCCTGATTACCAGCCAATGATGAAAGCTATTAACAGACGCGAGAGGTACCACCAATAATGATAATGGCCCTCAAGGTACTATAGGTACAATCTATGGCATGTGAATCAGTGAGTTGGCGTCGAACACTCGTAGAATCACTCGATCGGAGGCTGGTGATGAAAACCTCACGTTGAACGCGAAGAACCTGCCATTGAGGCATGCAGGCTCCAAGGTACCAGAAGGGAGTCTCTAGATCATCTTCCTGGATAATGAGCTGAAATCGACAAGAAGTTATATTGATCGAAGGTGGGCCATAGTGTTTCCCACATCATCGATGTGAGACAGAGGAACATAATGTCTTCATGAATCAAGATTAGATGAGAATCAGAGGAATGTTGAAATTTGCAGAGGTCAACTTCTCTTGAACATATAAATGACACGACAGTGGATTTGGCTGTATTTGACATCAAAATATCAAAGGTCATGATGATGAGGCAAAGAGTTGATGAGAGGTCAAAAGGGATCACCCAAACCCACGGAGGCAAGTGAAAAACGAGATGATATGCCCCCAACCCGACACGAATGTAGACAAGTGCCATGTTCAAGAGCGACATACTGCCGACACGAAAATGATGCTGGTTCTATTTTCCCCACCATTTCTGGTGAGTACCTTTTTATTTTTACACAAGATTGGAGAGGATACCATATGCTTGTTATATAAGTCCATCCTAGTACATTTAACGAGCCCTAGGAAGGAGGAACTCGAATATCATCATTACGACTGAATCCAATGTCATCAGGGTTTAACGAGTTTGACAAAGGAAGAACTCGGCATCCTTTCATGTTTGGAGAGTTTGAAAAGGCAACATAAAAGTAAACTCCAACGGTCCCTTTTCGTAAATAGTTCCTCAGACCTGAAAGGGTAGAAAACTATGCCTAAGAAAGCCTCCTAGTCGTGATAGACTAGGGTATTCCTTTTTCATAAATAATCTATCCCAGCTCGAAAAAGGGGTAAACGTATACTGGGTAGATGTCGTTTCGTGGCCACTTTAACGAGATTGAAATGACAAGGGACTCGACAATCTTTTCATGTTTAGAGAGTCAGAAAAGAGCTGAAATATGACTCCAAAATGACTTTTCATGTTTTTACCGAGTCTGAAAAAGTATAAAATACAACTCGTATCATTGTCGAAGTCGCATAAAAACCTGTCGCTGCACATAAAAGCAAGTGTAGAATCCATTTTCGACAAATCATATTAAAATATTGATAAAAATGACATTTAAAACCTAATTTTTGACTTAAAAAGTTATAAATAGGCTCCAAATGGTAAAACAAATTTACTTTTACTTTTTACCTTACTTGGAGAGCAACAGTGGTCTGTTTGTGTGCAAACTTGCGGCGGTGATTTTGACTGATCCGGGACGTCATTCAACTCCTCGTTTGTTCTAGGTAAAAGGCATTCCCTTAAGCTCCATTTTAATCCATTTTTTATGAGTTTTCATTGTGCATTAGACTTCTGGAGGGACCCTTTTAAAATTTTAGGGATCGCTCCATTGGCATGGGTATCGGGCACGGACTCGTGCCAATGGACATTTCTTCACAAAGGGGTCGCACCAAATGGCGCGACTATTAGGAAAATAGTCGTGCCAATGGCGCAACTTAATTTTCCGCTTAAAAATTTCAAAATTTGAGCTACCCATGTGGATTTTCAAATGTACCAGAGGTCTAATAAAGCATTTTTGATTGTGTTGATGTAGATATACAAGCACAATGGTTATCGAATGGAAGGAGAGGGAACATGGGGAGGAAGATGAAATGGCTATGGAAAACGAAGCCTGTATGAATGCACTAAGGAACTATGGACTCAAAAACTTCTTCCTTACTCCATGCTTACGAGCTCAACCTGAGCTGCTACAGTACTTTGTTAGCATATGGGACGAAAATGAGAAAGTATTTAAACTTCAAGAGCAAGTGTTGGAACTTGAGGTTTCCGACGTGTATTTCATCACTGGGCTGTCGTGCAGAGGCCCAGTACCCATTTTGACAGGTAGCAGACCTCCCGAGGAAAAAATGGAACAAGTAATGGCGAGGGTGTGCCCAGGGGCACGAATCGGATCGGGAAGAGGGAAGGTGGATATCCACACTATTTCGGGAAAGAGGGAAGGTGGATATCCACAGCCTCGGTTAATAATTCCAATACGGCACTATATTCCATGATATTATTTGTAGCAGGGCCCAGACACACACCTTGCAGGTTAAACAACTCACCAGCAGGATTATAGATTACCCAGGCTGCCGAGGACAGATTCCTGGTACTGCGAGAGGCACCATCCGCAAAACCCACAAATGGATTAATAGACATCCACACAATCAGGAAGACCCGATCAACAGGAAGATGCTTACATCACACACCACACCACACATGCACACAAATGAATATACACACCTATGTACACACACCACACCAAAAATAACTCAAGCATAGTATTTTTTAAGGTACAGCCCATTTCTAGGTTGTGCCAACGGAACTCCTTCATAATCAATGAGCTCATAAGCCCCATTTTTCAATACTCGTTTCATAATGTAGGGCCCATGCCACATTGGTTGGAACTTTCCTGCTCCAAGTTTGTCGTGCGCTTGGTCGTATAGGAGGACAAGGTCCCCTTCGACAAAGGAACGCGGAGATACAGATTGATCAAAGTGGGCTTTGACCCACTTCTTCTATGCTTCAATGACTAAAGCAGCCAAGCGGTGGGTTTGATCCAACCGTTCCAAATACAAGAGATGCTCTTCTTTAGGAGAAGTGTCGGGCAAAATTTCCACAGCCAACTTTAAGGAAGGAATTTCGCACTCAACCGGAAGAGTTGCTTCCAAACCATACACCAATTGAAAAGGTGTGAATCCGGTCACACTCTTTGCTGACGTCCGGTAGGCCCATATAGCTGAGAAACATTGGAGATGCCAATTGGACTTATTAATACCAATTGTTCGTTGAAGTATAGTGACCAAAACTTTGTTCACAGCCTCAACCTGGCCATTTTCTTGGGGGTAATATGGCGTTGAGCTATCGTGTCGTAAGCCCAATCTTGATGTCAGCTCGGCCATCATGTAATCTCAGAAATGAGTGCCATGATCGGTAACAATGGCTTGAGGGACCCCGAAACGTGCAATAATGTGGTTGAAAATAAACTGGGCAGCTGTCTTACCGTCGACGGCTAGTGTAGGCATCGCTTCAGCCCACTTAGTAAAGTAGTCTACAGCGACGATTATATATGCATGCCCCCCGGCCGAATGAGGGTTACACGTCATGAAATATACACCCCATTTTGCAAAATGGCTGACAGTAATGACAGGATGCAGAGGGATAGGTGGCGTGCGCATGTTGTGCTGAAAAACCTGGCACACATGACATTTTCGGACTGCAACAATATAGTCTTTGAATATCGACGGCTAGAAGTAACCTGCACGTAAAATCTTCTGGGTAGTGGCATATCCGGACATGTGACCACCACAGGTGCCACTATGACAGTCATTCAAGACTCTTTTAGCCTCTTCCAGGGTCAAGCACCGGCAGAGCACCGAATCTACTCCAACCCGGTATAACGTATCTCCTACAATGCGGTAGGGTTGAGACTGATGCCGAATCTGACGTCGAGCATCTTTGGTCAACTCAGACTGGAACGTTGATGTTTGAAGATACACTATGATGTCGCCGTACCATGGGTCGTGAGTGCTGA
Organism: Pinus albicaulis; assembly: GCA_034641835.2. NCBI lineage: Eukaryota > Viridiplantae > Streptophyta > Pinopsida > Pinales > Pinaceae > Pinus > Pinus albicaulis. Next base: position 1,681,820,521 of record CM076575.1, on the reverse strand, counting down.
TAAGGAAGAGTGTTTCGTCCGAGATATGATCCTCGGAATGACATGTGATGGAGTCTGTCGGGAGGGAGCAAATGAGATCCACAAAAACCAATGATTTGGTCGACTTAGCAGTGGTAAAATCTAAGTCTAACTCCTGAAGGATAATGATCCATTTGGAGTATTTTCCCCCCAGTAATTTTCGAGATAGAATGTACGTCATGGGGTTGCAATCCGAAACCACGGTTATTGTACGCAACAGGATGTAGTGGCAAAACCACTGCACAGCATGTAATACGGCTAATGCCAGTTTCTCGACGTGAGCGTAATGCATTTTTGTGTCAAGAAGATTCCGTGATAGATAATAAATGACGTGTTCATTTCCATCATCGTCATTCTGCACCAGAACCATAGCTATGGTGCTGAACACGGCGGCCAAATATAGAGTGAAATCACGGTGATAGTTTGGAGGACGAAGCAACGGAGCATTAACAAGTAATGTCTTTAGCTTCTTGAAGGATCGTTGAGAAATCTCGTCCCAACAAAAGGGAATGTTTTGCTTTAAAAGACACTTGAAACCTTTGGCAACTTCCGCGTAGTTCGAGGTGAAGCATCGAAGGAAATTAGCTTTTCCCTGCAGACTCTATAATTGATATAACGAGGAGGGTGATGGGAGATTGACAATGGCCTCGACCTTTAGAGGGTTGAGGCGAATCCCATCTTTGGAGACTATGAATCCCAAAATATGGCCAGAATCCACGCAAAAGACGCATTTATGAGGGTTAAGCCAGATATTATAGCGTCGACAACGAAGGAAAATCTGGCAGAGGTGTTTGGGATGGTCCTCTTGCCGAGATGAGTCAGCTGGAAAATCGCCCAGATAAGGTTGAACGATATGGTGTATGTCGTGGAATGCGTAACACATAGCATGCTGGAAAGTAGCTCCAGTGTTCTTCAAGCCGAACGGGAGATTTTTATAAGAAAAGGTACCCCACGGACAGATGAATGCAGTCTTGTGTTGATCGGCAGGTAAAATATTTATCTGATTATACCCGAAAAAGCCGTCCATAAGGGAATAAATCTCACTCCCAGCACATTCGTCAATGATTTGATATATGAAGGGAGTGGGTTAGTTGTCCTTAGGATAGGCCCGATTAATATCATGGTAATCAATGCAGACTCTTATAGTTCCTTATTTCTTATCTACAGGGACAATGTTTGAGACCCATTCTGTGAGGGGGATTAGGTAAATGAAGCCTGCATTCATAATTTTTTCAACTTCTGCTTTAATGGCAGTGACTTTGTGAGGATGCACTGGGCGTAGGCGTTGGCGTATGGGTTTTGCACCGGGATAGGTAGGAATCTTGTGCACTACTATGCTGGGATCAATCCCAGGCATTTCCTCATAGGACCAAGCGACCACGTCTCTGAATTCACGAAAAAGATCAGTATAAACTCGTATCTCATCAGGAGAACAAGTTACTTCCACATGTATGTTCTCAACTATCCCCGGTTTGACAAAGATGTCGATTGGAATGGTTTGAGTAATGTTGCTCAGGTTTCCTTCCGAAAGGACCTCATGTGTCAATATAGGCCTCTGGAGAGGGGGAGTAGGAACTTGAGATGCAAAATGCTCTAGACAATATGACATTGCCCCCAGGCTAGGCATGAAGGAGGAACGATGATGTCCATCTCTCCAATGTAGTTCCTCAAGAGACATTGTTTCAACAATGGCTTCTTTAGAAGGGAAAATCTCTTTAAGAGGATCAAGCGAGTCGGCCTCACCAAGCCAAGGGGATTGAGAATAGATATCTAAATCCATGCTCGAGGGAGCATGTTGACAAGGAGGAGGATCAGATGCAGTGACGATTTCATAGTAATTAATCTCTACTAGGGTTAGGGGGCATCGATTCTCCAAAATCAGTCACCTGTTCAGGCGAAGGGATGATCCATGGGTCATCAGACCTAGAGATCATATTAACTTGAACGGTGTGTGGTGGTGGTGCAGGAAAAATGCCCATGAGGATGGGGTCTTTGAAGAGACCAGGTCCTACACTGTCAGGGGGATTGGGGATCTGATCCATGTAAGGAACGTTGTTCTCAGAGGTAGAGGTGAAGAAAGACAACTGATCCACAGTGATGATTTTTCCTTCATGAGGGAACTTAAGAAGTCGGAAGAGGGTGGATGCCATGCATAAAATGGCGTGAGTCCAACTATGGCCAAGAAGCAGATTGTAGTTAAGCTTAGTGTCAACCACTTCCACTTCTACGTTGATTGTATTCCCTTGTAACGTAATTGGAAAACTCTTGAGAACACCCAGGGGTTTGGATTCCTGACCATCGAATGCCTCTAAGGCATTGGGAGATGATGAAAGAGCCAGAGAGCCAATGGCCTTCCAGCAGGTGTTGACATGACACAGGTGGAAGCACCTTCATCTACAATGGCCCTATGAATGTTAAGACCGTTGATCGTAAATTGTATCATGAGAGCAATTTGATGTGGAAGTTGGGGGGTAAAATTTTCTAATTCGAAGGTGAGAAGACTAGAATCAGCGGATTCGATTCCACCGATCGCAGATAACAAAACTTTTCGTTGCAAAGGGAAACTTTGAAGGACTTCCAATGTGGACATAGTAGAAGGCGCCTGAGCCAAATCCTCAACAATACTATAGTGCTGAGTGGCATGGGCATTTGGATTGTAGGAAGGCCTTCGTAGAACACCTTTAGAAGGTGGCCTCACAACAGGTTCAGCAGTAGGCTTCTCAATTTCCAAAGAACCGGAGATAGGTGGAGGAGGTGGGCCATCCACAACTTCCTTTCCAGCTGCCTGACGTGATTCGTAATAATCCTTCAAACGTGTAGCAATTGAGACAGGTGCAGCACCATTCATCATAAAGACCTGGGACCCAAATGGTGCAGATGGTGAGGGTTTCTCAACCATCTGGGTCTGCTGAGATGGGAACGGTTCTTTAAGAAATGTCGGAGTCTCTTTAGAGCCTTTGATAATTTGACTAATTTCAGATTGTCTGGGACAATCCTTGTTATAATGATCTCCTTCACAAATAAGGCAGGGGTACTTCGGTTTACATTGGGAACCGTCATCAGTACGAGGTTTAGAAGACTCTGAATTTGGGGTGTCGGATTTGGATTTTCCTTTGCCCTTCTTTTTTCCTTTGGAGGCTTTTTCCGTAGGATTAGCCTGAACGACGTTAACCTACGCAGTTTTTCCAGAATCTGGAGGGGTGGGAAGAGCAGAATTATTGGACGAATTGGACTTCTGCTTCCCATTTGAAGATTTTCGAGAATTTTGAGACACGGAACCAATAACACCATCCACCACTGGGGTAGGTGGAGCTTTAGAGGTTCCCGGGCGTGGAGCATCAGTCAAAATATCATAAAGCATGCCTGACTGAGAGTATACCAGATCAAGATACTGGGCACGCGCGACGGCTTGTTCTTCAGTCACACATGCCCCCATAGTAATATCTTGTGCGATTTCGTTAACGAAGGATGTGGTGAACCAATGAGTTAGTAGTTGATCAGGTATATCAAACTTGATCAGCCTACGACGACGTCACCACTCATGAATATGATTGGATATGTGGGTGGCTTTATCCTGCTTCAAGGAAGTCAGGAGATGTGTCCTGGCTTCATAGTGAAATGGTAACTGAAAGTGGGTTAGAAAAGACATTGCTAAAGTATTGAAATCCTGAAAGATGCCGCGGGGTAGTTCAATATACCACTTAGCAGCAGCACCGGTAAGAGTGCGCTGGAAGAGACGAATACGAATTGAATCATCGACCCAAGAATTGGACGAGCACCAAATATGGTAAGTCATTACATGAGCTAGGGGGTCTTCACCAGCTTTACCTTAAAACTTAGGGCAGTTGCTGAGTACCTTGGTTGGAACCGGAGACCAATAAGGATTGTGAAGAATCAGATCATTGGTTAATTTAGAAACATTCGGTAATTCCAAGGTAGCTAAGAACAGCATCTACGGATTGAACGACATGCCAGGCCCTTGATAAGGACCGGTACCTGTACTCCATGTTGGTTGAGAATATCCTTGCCCCCATGGGTTCTGTCCAACAGGATTCTGATTGTAGGGGGTATAAGGTGTATAACCAGTCTGATTCAGTTGCTGATAACCAGTGTACGGGGCTTGATAACCAGAGTATGGACCCTGATTGTATGTCGGCCCTGTTTGGGTAGCCTGTGGATTTGGTTGTTGAGTATAGGTGTAGCCAGGTTATTGAGTGTAATAATGGGAACCTTGGGGAGGATTATAATTGGGTTGGTATTGACCATGAGAATAGTAACCACCTTGAGGTTTAGCGGGCTGCTGATAGGTGGGACCATACTGAGCGCGATAATTAGGGTGCACCGGTTGATTCAATTGCGGCATTGAATAAATCAACTATTGGGCAGGGTGGAAAGAGTGTGCAAGTTGGCCTGGTTGAGTAGGCTGACCTGGCTGAATGGGCTGCCCTGGGTGAACAGGTTGACCCGGATGAACAGGTTGACCCGAATGAACAGGTTGTGCCAGTTGTGCAGGTTGACCTGGCTGATGTGGAACACCGGGTTGTGCCAGATGAGTCGGTTGGCCTGGTGGTGGAATAGAGCCAGGTGGTGGCTGGAAACTGGTTTGACCTGCAACAGGACCATAAGATGATCCTGGCTAATGTGAAACATTTGGAGCAACAGGATACTGAGGTTGCATGGGTGGCGAAGGTTGGAATTTCTCCCCAAGACTGTACACCGGCCCTGGTTGGTACCCCGGTTGACCTGTGAGTCCTTGAGGTTGCCCAGGTTGGACTCTAGGAAGAGGCTACATGAGTTGACCTAAAGGGTTGTAATACTTTCCTTGCGGACAGTATAATGGCCCCTGCTGGCCCGAAGGGTAGCCTTGTAAAGGCTGTCCTTGCGGGTCATAAGGATAGCCAGGCTAGCCCGAAGGTTGGCCTTGGAAAGGTTTTCCTTGCGGGTTATAAGATTGCCTAGCCTACTTATACAGAAAACCCTGAGCATGAAGTTGAGCCTCAGGAGCGGGTAATCATAAAGGATTCCCATACTCATCGTATTGATATGGAAAAATGTACACGGGTGTACCATCCTGTGCATAATGCGAAAAATACGAGTGGTTGGGATCTTGAGAGGATTTTCCGACCTCGGGGTTCGATTTTTGTAGGGACAAACGATACTCCTCAGGAGAAATGTTCTCCAGCATAGCAGAAGCTATATAGATGTCTTTTGGAAGCGATGTGGTCCTTACGCACTGAGTGGTAATAGTAGGTGTAGATGCAGCCACACAAACAGTGGGCCTGACGGGTACAGAAGTGACTTGAGGGGATGATGTGATTGGTGTCCTAGGAGACATCCCCAGTGAAGGAATAACCGGCCTCGTAGAAGGAGCTGATACCCCAATAGAGGCAGCGGTGGTGATAATCTAACCTAAGGATCTATACCCTGTTGGTAGTGAGGGACCGTGCTAAGACATAACAGATGATTCAAGGTTGTCTTTTGGGAATAACTTCCAGGTTACTTCTGGGAATAACTTGTAATATTCACCAGATGTGGGGATTTCCTCGCTAGGAGAATGGCTGGATTCACTCATATTTGAACCTGCCACTAGATCTCGTAACAGACGGCGAGGACTAGGAGGAATAACAGCAGCTATAAAAGGCGAACCCGATGTAAGAGGAGGGAAATGTTCCCCTACTCCAAATCTAGACCAAGGGTCAGAAAAGGGCCAATTGAACTCAACTGGTCCTCTAAAGGGAAACTCAGATAGAATTGGTCCCCCGTCGAGAAACTCGGAAACGATGGGCTGCTGTAACTCAGCAGAGGATTGCGAGACCTCTGATGAATCGTCTGTATATGGACTACTAGTAGACGAAACTGAAGGTTCCACGACTGTGACAGTAACGACGAAAGGAAAAGATCAAACACAACACACTTGCTGAAAAATACTCAAGGCACACAATCAAAGGCCAACAAGCAAAATCTAATAAGGCATGTGATCGTGGGTGATTTATTTTACAACATTGATACCTAGAAACTTCACCATTTCATGTTTTAAGAGTCGAGAAACGGATGAAAGATGACTCTATCTCTTTCAGTTTTGAAACAAGCGTGAAAGGACAAGTGCTTGGTGATATTTTCAAATTTAAGGAGTCAGATAAGATCAAAATGACTGCTCAGGAATACTAGGCAAAGGCTATACCAAATAACTGTGAGTCGCAATATACACCTTGGTTTCAAAATGAAAGAGAAATCAACCAAGGACTTGACGTACGTGCAGAAAATCTCCCCGAATGCTGTGTCCAGTGTAGCACAGGTATAGGGTGGCAGACTCGGCTTCCTATAGATAAAGGATAGAAACCTAGTGGGGTCTCCCTTTATATATGCGACGGTACGGGGAGCACAAGTCCGTACTAGTGCTGTCTAAAGCCAAGAGGCGAACGACAGCTACTAGGTTTAAAAACGCTGGAACACGTCTCTAGCCTAAACCTTTAAATATTTCGTTAATGTTTCAATGCTGCCTTAGTGTAAATTGAATGAATTTTAATGTTTATCTTCAATTATGTTTTAGTTTTCAGGCCCTAGCGAGTGTTATGTCTCCAAATCTCCTAAATGCACACTATATGCCACAGTATATCATTTCATTCGATGAAAGCTAATTACAAGAGAGTTAAGAGCTTTTCACACAATAACAAAATGATCAGACAACAACCAATGACATATCTAATGCAGCTAATGGAAACTAAAAGCTTTTCTTTCAAAGTTACTAATCATTAATAACACCAAAAAGATTTAATTCACACTAACTAATCCAACACAAAAGAGATTTTTTTTTTTTGTATTTCCAATGTTTAAGAGAAAAATGCACTAAACAAAATGAAAACTAATGAGAGAAGAAATTTTAGAAGCGATAGAAAAGGAGAAAAACAATCAAATTTCACTCAATGCAAGCACACAATCAAACCTCAAATTGACAAAAATTCCCTCAGATCAAAATACACCCAAAGACTCAAATGAACCATGTAATCTAGGCCCAAAATGAGACAAGGCGGGATTCGAATGAAGAAGAAGCCAATCACTCAAATAACACAATAAAATGATAGACAACCACCAAATGAATGCAGAGAAGAAATCACAAAGTTGACTGAACAGACAGAAACCACAAACTCCCAAGGGAGGCTCGACGCACAAAAGCACCTAGATGCCCTAGGCCTAAAATGTAAAATCAATAGAAACGGGAAAACAACCAAAGGAAGAAGGTCACAGTAAGTCAAACAAGGCTCCAAAACACTCAAGTAGTCGAAAAAATAAAACCAAAATCACAGATCAAGCTCAGAAATCTGAAAACCAAGCAAACCCTAGCACTTCACAACACTGGCATGACTGTCAGGATGAAACTAGCGCCATAACAGGATTGGCGCGAGTAGTAAATTGGCAACTAGAGACAATTGGCGTGACTGTCACACTAATGAGCGTGCCATTCAAGTTTTCTATGCAAAAATAAAAAATAAGCAATCAAAGAAGCAGACCAGTGATGTTGGAGCTTAAACCAAAAGCCAAAGACACGAAAAGAGCCAGCCAAAAGAGATGATCAAGCAAGCAAAGTCAAGAATCGACCGAAAGACAAGACAATACTCCAAGTGTTCAGTTCATAAACTAGACCGGAGATTGACTGAAGCAGCATTGATCTACTTTCGCTAATGCAGAGAAAGAGAATTTTGAAGGCTATCTAGCTAAATTCAGGCTCCGTCTGTAGTTTATAAAGCAAACAACAAGCTAACTCCCCAGCGGAGTCGCCAATTTGTTGTAGAGGTAAATCCCCTTTGCGGATAGAGGCGATCCCTACTAGCCCAGACTGGGTCTAGCAACAATCATATCACGCTAAGGCATAAGTTCCTAATTGCAATAGACCAACTTGCAATGAAGGCCTACCTCAAGTCCAATGCTGTTGTTTGTAGAGAAGATGACTCTCCCGTTCCCTTGCCTCGCAGATCACAATCCTTTCGCTCACCGCGATCGAACACCTACACACATAAGAAACACGACAAACACAAGCGTAAAACCCGATATATGCAATTATGTATCAGTCAGAGAAGACACAAATCATGATCATAATGAACAATACGAGTGGAACCATAACCAATAGTCGCTTATCATTAATTCATACAAAGGAAAATACAACCCAGCTCTGATTTTGAGCCTTCCTTCGGTGGGTCGTCAGCGGAATACGTCACAGTAAAGATTTTCGGGAATGGGGACAAGCCTCTCTCTTTGATCATCAATCTCCTTGCTATGGATTTGGCACTATGAGGACTATCAAATCTCTTGCAGCATTCTTTAGGCTATGAAGGCTCTTGGAGATTAGCTTGCAAAGGGAAATGGCAAGCTTAATATAGATGGTGGAAGGGGAGTTGGGATCCCTACAATCATGGGATTGGCCCTATCCTCAAGGAAGCTTCCATGAGAGGTGGAAAACTACTTCCTCTACATGGAGATCTGGATCCAACCTCCTAACTCAATTTAGAGACCCGTTTAAAAATGGTTTGGGGTCAATCTTCCGCCATTTATTTTTTAAAAACACCCTTTACTAAGCCTGGCGCGAGTGCAACTCTGAGACAGAGCGCCAATTGGCGCGCCCTATTTGAAGGATTTCCCCCATTGGCATGGGTATAACACTGGCTAGTCGTGCCAAGGATGAAAAGGCTATTTTTAGGGTTTTTCACAAGCAATTGTCTTCAAGGGAATGAAATTCCATGTCTAGGTAAATGCCATGAAAGTGTTTTCAGATCATGTCACTGCTCATAGGTCACGGAATAAGCCGTCCAATGTGCGGGATGGGGAATTGCAGGGACGATGAAAAATTGCTGTGTAACACATGTGTCAGAGATTGGAGTGCAGATCATAGTTGGAAGCAATGCAGAGTGCATGGATGCATATGTCAACATCGTAGATAGTCTAGTAGACATGTGCAATAGGTACAAACAGTCATAAGGCTCTTATGACAGATGAATTATAATGATTCATTTGTTTGAAGGCTATTAAGTTTTAGAAGTGTTTCATGCAAGAGTTGCATGTGCGAACAATAGTAGAGAAGTGTTTCATGCAAGAGTTGAGTGTGCGAACAACACTAGAGAAGTGTTGCATGAAAGAGTTCCATGTGCGCATGCAAGAACATTCCAAAAATACCATATCGAGATAGATTGATTCCTTTCTTGTTGAGAGGGAGTGTTGAAATTTGCAACAAGAAGCAGTGAAATTGGCATCCAGAATAAACATGATAGCACACACACTAGTGTGGGATCACAGGTCATACAGTCATGGGTCCTAGTGATACATTAGTGTGCAAGACAATTTATTAAATAAATTGGAAATGTGTCTAATTTAATTTTCCCTTAATTATATTGTACAATAAATTGTAATCTTATCTCATAAACACTTGTAATAGTTAACTGAGTGTGATAGACTTAGTTAGCTCATGAAATTAGAGTTGAGGGTGGTTGGTGAGGCATGTAGAGTGATTCTATTTATTTTAGAGTCCAAGTTGTAGTTATCTTATTAGTTTAATGAATGAGAAATCAGTTAACTCAATTAAGTGAGTTAAAGTCGGTCTAACTAGTTATAACTAATTGCTGCACTAGTGAGAGGTCAAGTGAACTAAATCAAATTTAATTCACATGTAGTGGTATATCTATCTGCTTGCATGTCAGTTCCGATAAAGACCCAATTGAGACAAAGTTTAAAGGGAAGTTAACTATTAGTTGTATTTTTAGCAAACTACCCAGATGCAATTAAAACACCATAGGATTTCCCATTATGTTTGCACAGTAAAGGAAGGGTGAAAATCCTAAAGAATAGGGATTTCATTCCATAGGGTTTGCGTGAGAAATGTATGCTAAGCAGAGGCTGAGAATTGGCTAAGTACTAGTCCAATTTTTTCCAGATCAGTGTGAGACAGTCAGGATAGTGCAACAGACTCTTGTGAGAAGAGTGCATTGTATTGTTTCATGATTCCTTAGTTCATTATACAAAAGAGATCGAGGGGTTTTGAGCAGCAAGCTTTTCCGAGGAAAAATATCTGTGTTGTGGATTGATTTTCTTCTTTATTTTACTTGGTGTGATTATGCGATCGTGTTTAATTTCCACTGAATTAATTGTAGAAAGATTCAATAACTTGCTCTAGTATATTGCATGATCATATTGAATCCATTGAATACATATTGTTTGTATAATTTCTACAAGGAATACCATGAGGCATACATGAAAAAATTAGAGGAGGAAGATGTGGATACTTGGATGGAGATGTTGGAGCATGGTGAAGATGGGAATGGAGAGGCATTAGCCTTCCCTTCCCCACCATATTTGTGAACTTGAGTGAAGATGTGCTCATTTTCATTTGTTCAAGGGAATGAGACCCCTTTGAAGTGATGAGTAGACCACAATGGAAAATATGGAGGATTGTATGATAGTGATATGCGATGATAGTTGTGATGCATGTGTTCTTATGAAGGAGGCACTATGGCTAGATTAGCTACTCGACTAGTCACCAACACAAGGGGATCCAACACATGATGTTATTATAGGGTTAAAACATGTTATGGGCATGGATCAGTTCATAGATGAAGCTATCTAATTACAAATATGAGGATGGAAGAATTGGAAAAGGACTTTGCTTAGATGTCGTTGTCTAGGGAGACAACATTTTTAAAGTGGGGGAGGATGTCAGGTCCCAAAGTTGGCACAAAGGCCAACGAGCACCCATGACGACCCAAAGACACTTCACGTCAAGAAAAATAGAATTGGAGGTGTAATGAGTGTGCCCACATGGAGGAGAGGTTCCAAGTCCACATAGGGGAAACATGCATATGATTTGGAGGGAGCACACGTTGGGCATGCCTACACTAAGGCGGGGCACCAGGCGAAATGTAGTGGCCATGACATGAGGGTGCACTCACCACATGATCTATTGTAGCGTAGTTCATATGAGGGACAATGATCACACACAGTAGAGAGATAACAATGGATAATTCACACATTATAACACATTGGTAGCCAAATTTATGACTCGCATCCATTGGCGCATTTGCACCTAAGGTGGGGTGCCTGAGTGTCATGACGGGTAGGATGTATCATCAAAGGAAATTTCAATGCAATGGATAGGATGCAATTTCCAAGGGAAGTGCAACGTAATGGGTGAGATAGTGGGAAGCATGACATGGAGTATGTGATAAGCCATTGTGACAAGTGTGTATTGTATAACACACGATAGGTAGAGCGCCTAGGCAGGGGCGCACCTGCCCATGAAGGAGTGCCCACACAAAAAATATAGGTTGGCTCAAATGTTTGAAGGGGCATCAGACCATGGATATAGAAGTGGTTGAACACATATGAATGAAGAAGAGATGAATTCTACCAAGGCATCAATAAATTTCAATCAAGCAAAGCCACATTGCAGAGCAGGTCCCACAACAAGGGTGAGTCTGTGATATCGTAGAAACTGAGGAGGTTGCACATCGCAAAAGGGTGTAACAAGGAGAGCATTGGGCAAGGTGAGGCTTGCCTAGCAAGCCTATAGGACTAAGATATTTTTGGTGTTTGGTTGGGGTGAACATTTTGGGGTTCCTAGGTAGGTCAAAAGTGCAGGGCGAGACTGCACGAATTGTTGAACTGGGTGGACAATTTTGCTAGTTTTGGCCAGGAAACTCCCACACTATTTTATATTATAAAAATGGTGTTGGATATTATTTGAATTGTTTAATAAAAGAAAAGGTGGAATACTTTGGGAAATGGCCCCCTCCCATCACAAATTTTAGTTTACTATTGTATTTGTGATATTGCACTTCTGTCATATTGTTGTATAATTTAAAGAAGTAATTGAATGAATTTTATTTTCACTGCATAATAAGAAGAACACTTGATTTTTTTTTTTTTATGTTGAAGTGTTAGGCATAGTCTAGGTCAAATTAGTTTAGGAAGAAGAGAAATCTCGATGGTGCTGCATAATGCCCACGATGGTTGTAAGGCACCACAATGTGGGGCTGTGATAGTTATGAAAGTGGGGCTGACAACTTACTTCTCACAAACATTACCCACAGCTACAAGACACTCATTTACCAAAGGACTACTTGAGGTGACCAAACCTTGAGCTGGAATTGAATTTATCACATCTTAATCCAAACCGCATGCACAACAAGGTAAGGATGTGTTTATAGGGCTCCAAGCACATGCATGACACATGCTTCAATGTGGTTATAGCCCAAAATCTCTAGTTCATAGTGTGTCATCCTAAGGTTTGAGCCACAATTCTAGGCCAACCTCTAAACCACTACCCAAAACTTTTTGAGACTTTATAGAATCATTATTGACATGAGGGCTAAGCTAAACTTTCAAACTCACTGGAGTCAAGAACTTGACCTCGACTACCTAGAACACACTAGACATTTTGTCAAACACACGACAAATAGAGAGGATACAAGTCATGAATGCATATCTAATCATAAGAGTCTGATACTCATCTAAGAATGACCAAGAAGGCTTTGTGCCCTTTCCACATAGCTATAACAACACTTATTAGTCCATACATTCATAAATCAATCAATAACTAAACGATTCATGAAAAGAGACATAGATGGTACACATCATATAACCAACATATAACAAGAAATAAACCAGCATAGAAACCGTGGAAACAAAACCATAATATCACCTATATAATACTACAAATGATTATGGATCAAAATAATGACATGTCTCATCTTAACATAAGAAAATGCCAACCAAGTCAGGGACTTCCAATACCACCAAGCCATATAGTAGGATGAACCAAATCTCTCTTTCAACCAATCAACCATGTTCCATATTCCCAACATGAATGTGGGATCTCATGGAATAAACCTGGGCTTCAAAAGGCCAAACCACCTCAACCCTCAACCATAGTGATTCAATATCCATGGTCAGACATTACTAAAACCAACCATATCAGTCTCTACCTAAGTTGTCGAAGGCTACAGGAACTAGTAACTCAACCCATAGTCCTCCATAGCTCCAAATCGTTTGTACAACCCGACTCTAGGGATTAGTAACTCAACCCACCAAGGGATATGGTGTAGCATATGTGAAGTTGCAGGCCAATATTCCATGGACTATTGTCACCTACTACAAAAGTATGTCAAATCACCGAAGCAATTTTTCTATAATTTCTGTATTTCAGTGGGACATGATGAAAAACATTGTAAAAGTTACAATCTAATGATGCAGAATAGTCTTATTACATACATAGTGTAAGTAGGAGGTTGTGAAGCTTTGGGTTCACCAAAAACATGGGGAGGTTTCTAAGGCTAAGGGCGTGACTAAGGAGGAGGCTCTCGACGTGGATGAGGAAAGACCATATGTTACAACTATGGACAACCTGGACATTTTTCTAGGGATTGTCAGAATCCTACTACAGTTTCCTGTAAGTATTGTAGCACTTTTGATCATGAAATAGAAGATTGTCCCAATTTATTAGCTAATATGTAGGAGAAGCACAACCAACAGCCGACTCAGAACATGCAAATGATGAGGGCTGAACCATGATAGGAAGATTTGAGCGCTAACATAGTAACTCCCAGCTGTGTGAATACTAGAGAAAACCACACAAAAGGAAAAAGATGGAGACATGCAGCGTCCAGAAAGCTGAAGATAACATTGTTGGGTTTAATATAAAATGTGAGAAAGAGACATTCATGGAAACGAAGAAGAATTTATGACTCCTAAAGCTTCGACATCAACCGCGTAGAGATAGTTTTGTTTGCTCAAGATAAAGCATGACGAGAATATTGAAGCAGAGGAAGCGGATCTATCCATCTTGACGTCCTTCTTGCAGACGTGTATGAAATTGCTAAGGGACCACAAGGCTGTAGAAGGATTGCATGAGCTGATGGATAACCGTGCTTGCAAAGAAGAGCCATGACTTTAACAACGTGTAGTGAATAAAGTGTACAAAAATAAGAATAAAACTGGTCGGGAGATGCGGTTGACTACGCAAATCATAGATTATGAGATGGATCAAGTCATTCTTGACCTGGGATCAAATGGGGAAGACATAAGCTAAAATGGTCCTCGATTCAACTAACGATGGAAAATCAAAAAAATATCATTCTAGTGGGTCAATTGTAGGGCATCATCATAGATACTGATGGAGCAAGCCTGTTAGCTGACTTCGAAGTTATTGATATCGTTGACGATATCAATCCATATCCTATGTTGCTTGGATTTAATTGGGCTTGTGATATGGATGCTATAATCAACTTGAAGAATAGGCATATGGTATTTGAGAAGGATGGTACCCGAGTTGTTGTGCCATTGAATCCCTCTTAAGGTGCACGCTATACATATCCTATCTAGCATGCATATGGGGATTGATATTGGTCAGATGTATAAGCTTACTGCGTGGGATGAAGACTGGATTACTCCCACTGTGGATGGCACAATCTGTTGGGAGCGTGATAATTTGTGTGTTTTAGACTTCGATGAAGAAATGGAGCATTGTAAAAATCGCTTGCATGAAGTAACTATTAAGTAATATAAAAAAGTTACAAAATCAATTCACTATGTCACATCGAAGGTGCATGACTTGCCATTTTATGATGGAACGGAGAATTTTGTCCTATTTTTGGAAGAATTTGAGCAGAAGGTGTCATAATAACAAAGGTACGAAGCCTTGGAATTTGCATTAAGGTATACTCTAGCCCGATGGTGGGGCACACACAGAGAAATATTAGGAGGATGGAAGGCATTTTGCGAACTGTTAAGGCTCAGGCTTGGTCATGTAGACACTAATATCGCAGAGAAGTATGATGGCCAGAAAGATGCTCGCAAACATTTAACTCGCTGGACTAAAGCGTGGGGTGAACAACCTCAAATATAATGGGTGCACCTTTCTTTCATTCCTTGGATACGATACCTCATCATTTGTATCTGGAAACCAAGCTGCACCATGGCACTACAGATTGGTACGCAATGACTAAAAGTTTCTTATTGACCTATGGCTTTGTTGATGGCTAGGAGTGTATCAATGACGTACTTTGAGAAGTCAAATCAGGATTATTCTAAATCATCATTGAGCAAGGACTTTGGTACAAACTGATTAGGTTGTGTAGTTGGAACAAGCCTGAGAATTTTACAAGCAGTCTGCTTTAAAATACGTGGTAAAAAAGCCTGTTTTTGGGGAGAATATTTGATGACATCTATTACCCTACACAATTGAAAAAGAGCTTGGAACTATTCTTTGTCGAGCTTAGATCATTGTGCAATATGTAGGGATATGGTACAGATGGAGGCCACTGTGCTTAAGCTGGCAGGACTATGCCTAAGGCAAAAAGACTACACCAAGGTGATGGGTTTGGCGAAGTTCATCCAAAAAGTGATCATTGGAAAAGTAACAGTTGAGTTGAAAATGACTTGGTCATTAAAAGGAGTATGTTAGAAAATTAAATATTACAGAGCAATGCAACACATAAAATATGCGGAAAATACAAGCACACAAAACACATAAAACTATAGAGACACAGATATATGTGGTTCACCCAGTTTGGGCTACGTCCACCCCGAACAGCCAGTGCTTCCTTTCTATTATCCAGCAAAAATGAAGAGACAAAACCTACAACAAATCCACTGTAATATCCTCTATTCTCTCTCACAGTCTCCCTCTCTGTTTCTCACTCCGAGAATACACATATAATACATAGCCACAATACAATACCCTCATATATACAAGGGGTTTCCTTCTAGGGCAAAAAACCCTAATCTAAACATAACTTCTACCGTCAGATCATTTTCCTAATGAACGGCCCATATTGACTAGAAATTACTATACTTTTACAAGGAAATTTTACATTTGTTTTTAGCTTCGGGGGCGCTGCCCCCGAAAACCCCCACCAAGGGGGGGCTCCGAAAAGCGTTGCTGGCCCCCCCCTGGACCCCCCATGGCAGCGATTAATTACAGGAAGCGTTGCCGCCCCTTTGAAGGTATAGGGGTCCAATGATGTGATACAAAGTAAACAAGATAATCAGGCTCCACACCCAACAATCTCCCACTTGGAGACTGATTGTAGCAACTCCACCACTACTTCATTTTCTAGACAATGACTCCTCTTTGGACCTGGATGTTCCTCATCTTCATCGTCATCCTTGAAGACCAATTGAAACTGAGCACATTCTCAGTTTCTCCCTGGTTACAACTTTTATTAGCATATCTACAGGATTACGGCTAGTGTGTATCTTTTCCAGCTTCAACTCTCCATCCCCAAATCCACAATGTATGAAATGGTACTTGAGATGTATGTGTTTAGTCCTGGAATGAAATGATGAGTTCTTTGCAAGATGAATAGCACTTTGGCTATCAATGTATAGTGTGCCCATATCATGCTTCTTACCCAATTCATCCATAAACCTTTGTAACCAAATCATTTCTTTACTAGCCTCTGTAGCAGCAACATACTCGGCTTCTGTTGTTGAAAGTACAACAACACTTTGGATTTTTGAAACCCAACTGACAACTGTTCCACCTACAGTAAATACATATCCTGTAGTGCTCCTCCTTTTATCTCTGTCACCTGCCATATCTGCATCAACATATCCTTGTAGAGAAATGTTTGAACCACCAAAGCATAATGCTTGATTTGTGGCACCTCTCAAATATCTGAGAATCCATTTTACTGCCATCCAATGTTTTGTCGATTTTCCTTATGCACTTACAACTCCCCCTTTGCATATACTAATGTCAGAGGCCTTATGCGGAACCATTGCATACATTAAGCTTCAGCTTCTTTGATGCGCCTTCTATTATGTTTGGATAATCCATGTCTTCTTCATAGGTCTTTGGGCACATCTCCTTACTAAGTTTGAAATGGCTAGCAAAGGTGTACTAACTGGTTTTTCATTCTGCATATTAAATCTTTTCAACACCTTTTCTATGTACTCATTCTGAGACAGTGTTAATTTGCGATTTTTCCTGTCTCTAGTTATCCTCATACCAAGGATTTGTTTTGCAGCTCCCAAATCCTTCATTGCAAATAAATTTGCCAATTTTCTTTTGAGCACATTTATTTCCTGCATGTTAGACCCTGCAACAAGCATGTCATCTACATACAATAACAATATAATATAGCTGCCATCATTTTTCCTTTTTAGATAAACACAATGATCAGAGTGACATCTAGTATAACCTTGTTCAGACATAAACTTGTCAAATTTTAGATACCACTACCTTGGAGCTTGTTTTAAGCCATACAAGCTCTTCTTTAACTTGCACACCAATTTTTCTTTCCCTTTGACCTCATATCCTTCTGGTTGCTGCATGTATATCTCTTCCTCCAAATCTCCATGGAGAAATGTTGTCTTTACATCTAACTATTCAAGATGTAAATATTCCGCTGCTACAAGACTT